>PVHT020000035.1:5438619-5454478 GCA_004024745.2 Catagonus wagneri | reverse complement strand
ATATATACATACACAATGGAATACTACTCAGCCATAAAAAGAACAAAATAATGCCATTTGCAGCAACATGGATGGAACTAGAGACTCTCATACTAAGTAAGTCAGAAGGAGAAAGACAAATACCATATGATATCATTTATATCTGGAATCTAATATAGGGCACAAATGAACCTTTCCACAGAAAAGAAAATCATGGACATGGAGAAAAGACCTGTGGTTGACAAGAGGAAGGGAAGGAGTGGGAGGGACTGGGAATTTGGGGTTAATAGATGCAAACTATAGCCTCTGGAATGGATAAGCAATGGGATCCTGCTGTATATCACTGGGAACTGTCTGGTCACTTGTGATGGACCATGATAATGTGAGAAAAAAGAATGTATACACGTACTGTGACTGGGTCACCTTGCTATACAGTAGAAAATTGACAGAACTCTATAAATCAACTATAATGGAAAAAATAAAAATCTTTTTTTTTAAAAAAAGAGTATCTGACTGCTTCAAAGATAGGAAGCTCTATTCCTTCGATGTTCACCAAGGTCTTCCAGCTCTGAAATTCTATAATTCCTTCATAAAACTAAAAGTTAAAGTAAACCCAATCAAAAATACTTCAGCCCAAGACTCATAGTGAGATGATAAATAAAAAGTGAAAATTGACAAGAATGACATAAACTTTAAAAATATTTAGCAATATTTCCCCCAAAAAATGTGCTCCTAAGATGAAGGTTGATTTACATAAGGAATATTATAGATTACGTATGATCTGTAATAAATCATTGTGTAATAAGAAAAGAAATATGCTACAGTATCTATATATAATATCTCAAAAGAAAAATATAATATATATATTATATATTATAATATATACACGTGCATGCACACACACACACACACACACAATTAGGTTTGAGTTGGGAACTATGCACAAAGACTTTAAATAGGGTATAACTTACATTGTAAACTATTTCCCAAACTATAAACTTGAATCTGATATATAAGTGTATAACTTATATTATATATAACCTCCTGCAAGTTAGAGATACTGCTGTCAGTAATTACTAACAATTCAAACTCTATGCATAATCTATTTAAGGTCTTTGTACATAGTTCTCAACTCAAACTAAATTGATTAAACATTGATGTACGTGTTTATGTTTATATATGTGTATATACATGAATCAATTTCTTTTCATATATTCTATATTACATAACTATATATTTTAATATAATCACATATACATACATATATATAATGTGTTTATAGAATTAAATATACAACAAAAAGTAAGAAAAATGCCAGAGAATGGCTATACAAAATCGACCAATTAATCAAGGTTAGAAAATTAGAACAAGAGAAGCCAAAGAGAAACAAACATGAATTTAGTGAGGATTGTCAAATGAAGACGTTCTGAAAAAGGGACATTTGAACAGGGAACGGAATGAAGAAAGGAGTAAGCCAAGTAAATACCTAGGACACAGCACTTCAGACAGAGGGACAATCAAGAGCCTATCTTCAGCCCTCCTCTCATCCAAGTTCCAAATAACAGAAACTGTAAACACAGAGGCAGTTTGAATGGAGATCAAAGAATAAATTTATTAACAGCTGAGTTGGTGCTCAATTGTCCTTGAATGCAGATTTCTGGAATACTGGATTATACTGTATGGATTTTAATTGGTATTATAATGGGCCATCTCACTCTTTCCTTGAATCTAAACCTTGGGGCATAGTGATGGGGACCAGCGATCTGTAGCACAAGCTTTATCCACTTTGTCAGGTGTCTATCTGCTCTTGCATCAAATTTCCTGCAAAGTGGGGAATTCCAGAAAGGCTGGTCAAATTCTAAGGCGGGGATAGTAAAGTCAGGAGAAAGATCTATCCTTGTCTGGTGTTTATTGCATGGAAACAATGCATATTTGAGAAGACAAGAGAATATGAGTACCGACTGTGACTGAGAACCAGTAGAACCCAAGCAAGAGGCCCTGTGATTTTGGAAACAGAACACCAACTTGTAAAGGAAAATACAGCTTATTGAATGACAGATTCTCACAAGTCGAATTACTTGTTCTTATTGATACAGGCAAGAATGAATGAGCAGGAAAGATTGGGTAGTAAGACAGAAATTTCCATAGAGCACTTCCATAGAGGGGCTAAAGTGAGAATATCAGAAAAAAGGTTTCTTTTGACATTCGAAATTTCTTCTTTCATCCCATAGTCAATAGTGATATCTATGGTCAACTAGGGGTATTTATAAGTCCATCAGGGAAAAAGACCAACAAGAAATCACGCTTGATCTGCACTCATATTCATCA
Source organism: Catagonus wagneri (assembly GCA_004024745.2). Classification (NCBI taxonomy): domain Eukaryota; kingdom Metazoa; phylum Chordata; class Mammalia; order Artiodactyla; family Tayassuidae; genus Catagonus; species Catagonus wagneri. Next base: position 5,452,171 of record PVHT020000035.1, on the reverse strand, counting down.
TGTTGCCCCGTAATCACATCTACCACAAATCCTTTCTACTCTCCTAGGATAAGTCGCATGTAGTTCAGTGTTTATATTCAGATGAATCTAAAATGGGTGTAGAGAGAATATTAATTACATCTTATTCCAATTTAATTTTAAAGCTTAAATTTTCCTTGTCATGTAGTCAAGTGGGTCTCACAGGGCATATAGGACAGTGAGTGCTGGGAGGCAGATAAGATTATTCAAAATAACACAGTTTTTGCAATATTAAAATTCATATTTAAATATTATTAATTCTCTCCTCTCAGTAAGAAAATTGAAGTCCAAAAAATGAAATCACCCACTCTTTCTAGTTTAAAGAAATTCAAATTAGAACTTTTCAGCTACTTAATATCTTAATATGCTCAGTCTTAACTCAAAGGATTTCTCTCAAATAATATCTGGATACCTCAGCTTAGTGATAACTCCTTCAGCATCTTCAGAGTTATATTAATCCTACGCTAAGACTCTTGTTAAGTTTCATTTTTATAAAGAATCAAAAAAGGTCAAAAAGACTCACAAGAATATCACATAATTAGCTCTACAGCTAAACTTACTTTTCCTCCCTAAAAAATTACAAAAACAATATAGTACTTTAAAAAATTATGCTAAGCAAAATTTTGCTTCTAGCAACTAGGACATCGGACTATCATCACAAAAAAATCGTAACAAAGATATTTAGATGATATTTGGGGAGATGAGAATTGGAAAGGAAAAGCATGTGAAGAATCTGAAATGCTCTCATATTCCTTCAAAACCTAAACATTTGAAATAGTGTCACATTTAGACAACAGATCTTACTCATTTTGCCCCATGGTGTCTTCCTATATCAAGCCCAAATGTCTTACAATACCAGTATTTTATTTTTCTTGGTCTCATCCAAGTCATGTTTTATTTAAACAGAACACGTAGAATTTCCCTTGTGGCTCAGCAGTAACGAACCCAACTAGGATCCTGGGGACACAGGTTTGATCCCTGGCCCTGCTCAGTGGGTTAAGGATCCGGCGTTGCAGTGAGCTGTAGTGTAGGCCAGCAGCTGTAGCTCTGATTTGAGCCCTAGCCTGTGAACTTCCATGTGCTATGGGTGCAGCCCTCAAAAGACAAAAATAAAGAAATAAAATAAAAGGCATATGGTTTCCTTTATAATTGTTGCTCTCTGAATACCCAAGCTTTCTCATATTCTGCATTTCCAAAGAATCAGAATCAGTATAACCACAAAAGGGCTACCGTCATCCTCTCTCCTAGCACTCCCTTTGACTCTCAATATTCCAACCTATTGGAGAAAAAGTGGGAGGGTTCTTTATAAGTACCATCAGGAAAATTGAAACAAGATTCAAGAAAATAAAAACAAAGTGAAAACCTTTTAATCAATCAAGCAAGTCCCCAATGGCCCCAAAGAACAAGTCTCTTGAGGTAAAAATTAGTAAACTGAAAAAGGTGGATTAGGTATAAGTCAAATAGAATCCTTTTATAAACAACTCATATTTACAACCTGGAACACCCAACAATGGGAGGTGTTGATTTCACCACCTACAAATAATTCAGGCCTTCCACGTTAGCCAATTACTTTAAGGGGAAAGGAGGGACGAAGACATAGAAACAGAGAATACACCCAAATAGGAGAGAACAAAGAGGAGCCAAAGAGAAATACACACACAGGCATATACACACAGAGAAAGGGAGGCAGAGAGAGAGAGAGACAGGGAGAGATTGAGGTTATTACCTTTAGGAGGTGATTTCAGGACCTTGACCCAAGGGTTCTTACCACCTGGAGGCCAACAAAAAAAGAGTTGTTCCATTGACCTTCCTTCTCATGAGACACGCAGTGCAAGGAAAAAAGAGTGTCCTTTCTAGTATTTACGCAAAGTAATTCTACGAGGTAGTAGAACAGTGTAGCTCAGTTCATGCCAGAGTCTCACAAATTAGATTAATTTCTCTTTCTCTTCTGAGCTGGGACAAGGAAAGCCATTCACAGACATGGAAGCTGCCTTCTCAGCATGATGCCAGAGGACCCACCATCTACCCAAGTGCTCTCCTGTAAGAGTCCAAGTGGGAATGTGGGAAAGGGAAAAAGATTTTGCCTACTGTTAGCAAATCACTGACGGAGACAGACAGCCTTAGCCAGGTATGATAACAAGTTTCATGAGCTGTCTCACAACAGGAGATCCAGATAAGGAACACAGTGCTACCATTGCCCAAAGCCAACCAGAAAAATTTGAGAGGGGCCAAAGGAGGAAGGAAACACAAGCCCTAATAGGTCTTGCCAAGCTCCCAGGAATCCTCCCACTGGGATTTATCTCGGCAAGGAGATGCATGAGCCACCAAGAAAGACCAAATACAGGCATAACCAAGATGACTGGCCAGAGACAACCCAGAAATCTAATCTCATTACCATAAAATCCGAGACTCCAAACCATACAGAAGAGCAGTTCTCCTGGGTTCCCTTACTCTGCTGCTCTCCACTAGAGGGCCCCTTTCAATGCAGTCTTTTGCTTTGTCAGCACATGTATCTCCTCGGACAATTCATTTCTGTGTGTTAGACAAGAGCCCCACTCTTGGGCTCCAGAAAGGGACCCCCTTCTGGCAACACCGCCATACCGACCATTCATTATAATTCTAAGTGGACTGCTGCCATGAGTGGTATGAGTCTGAAGCCATGAGCCAAAAGAAATGACTGATAGGTAGCAATGGTGAAGAATTTTTTTGCAGAGGAGGTAACACAACATTTGTAAGATGTTCTGAAAGTTAAGCGGGACTTTTATTAGGCAGTCAAGTTGAAAAGTGCATTCCAAGTCACGAGAGCAAAAACAGATACAGAGTATGGTCATTTGGCAAACAGTTAAGAGTTCAGTCAGAAAAGGCACGTTTTACTGGAATTGACAGAGAAATGGAAAGGTAGTGTGTGTGTATATGTGTGCGTGACTGAATGTACGTGAAAAATGCAGTTTGTTAACCTAACATATTATGGTTCTTTTTTAAATGGTTCTTTTTTAAGTGTCATACTAAGAATACAGATTTTAATCTTTAGCAAAGGGAAACCAAAAAAGTATTTTTACTAGAGGAATAACATAATCTGATGATTTAGAAAAAATCGCAACGGTAGACATGAGGAAGTTGAGGGTGGAAGGCAAAGGTAGGTGTGATTGCAACACACCTGTGATGTGGCCTGGGTAATCCCATCTGAATTGCTAGTGCAATTCTCCCCAACAGCTACGAAATTCTGCCATCTCTTCAAAGGACAAAAGCTTCTGAGAGCTTTGAGCCTCTCTAGCTCTTACAAACGCTCTGAAGGAGAGCTTGACCAATCTAGATATGTCACTAGCAGGGATCAAATGTTTTACATAATGAGACAAACAAAGACAACAAAAAAGATATAGAACCATGTTAACAAGACTCAGATTTGCAGTAAAAACCATTCCCAACTAATAAACTTGATCTCCTGTATTGTGCCTAATGACCAACTAGCAATAAGATAGCGCTCAGCCTGGGTATATCACCTCCCTGAGAATGTTTGGTAATTTATCAGGATATTTTAAATTACCAAAATCACTAGGGAGTGCTGCTGACCTTTAGTGAACAGGGCTCTGGGAGGCAAAACTTCCTGAAATGTGTGGGACAGGCCTTTCATGATAACTGCCATTATAACTATGCCACCCAAAACACCAGTAGTTCTCCATGAGAAATACTGCTATACCAATATTGCTAACGTGTATGCTAAAGTGTATTCTGTGGAACATTTTAGTCTATAAAATTTTTACAGAAAACGAAACAACACAAACCCCCAAAATAACAGTGTTCTGTGATAAGGGAGTTTGTTCAGTTCTGAATACCATACTGCTTCTTGGAGAGGCATTTCATACATTTGCATATTAAAAACACCAAACAGTTCTGATTAACTTTATATAATTCAATACTCCTTAAATATGTTTCTCTGTAACATCCCCTGGACCACTTTCAGAAATTGCTTCAGAAGTAAAGAATCACAGACCATATCCCAGATTTTGCATTTCAAATGAGCTCCGACAGTAATGCTGTTAACTGAAACCAAGCAGAATCTTGTGGGGCTCTCCCAGGTCCAAATCCTTTCAGTGACCCTCATTTCTTGTTTGTAGGAAATGGGCCTCATTCAGCCTCCTTGACCTCTTCCCTGATTTCCAAAGGGCAGATTCAGGCAGTTGCTAATCAGGGAAATGGGGGAAATGAGATAAAAAGAGGAGCAGACGAGAAACAATAGGAGAGCAAAGAGGCACTGTCCTGGTTCCTCCTGAAGAAATATACATAACAATATCTTTGGGTTCTTCTGTAGGACCTAAGGCCCCCAACCAGGCTGGAAGATGGTAACTTCAGGCTGAGAATAAGACTGCTAGGAAATCAACCTGTTACCTCACCGTCGACCAGTCAGAGGAAAGTCCTCACTCCAATTTTGCCTCTAAAAACTTCTTCATGAAAACCATCAGGGAGTTCAGGTTTCTTTGAGTACAAGCCGTCCATTCTCCCTGCTTGGTCCGGCAATAAACTTTTCCCTGCTCCAAAGTCCGATGTTTTGGTTTGTTTGGGCCCACTGTGCACCAAGCATACATATTTGTGTTTAGTAACATTACTACCAAATGTGAGATAATCACACTTTAATTAGCATGGGATACTGTTGGTTCAATCCTGCCTGGGTTTAGAATCAACTGGGGATCTTAAAAAAATTGTATATACATATATATATATCTCAAAACCTCACCTTCAGAGATCCTGGTGAAACTTCTACAGAAATTAAAAGGAAAAAAAAAAAAAAAAAACGCCCAAACTCCCTAGGTGATTTTACCATCCAGCCAGATGGAGAGAAACTGTTTTGAATTATTACTGCCTCTTATTTAATGAGTATCCATTTATCATGAGAGATGCCATGCACATTTACTTATTTTTTTATTTGTTTACTTATTTAGAAGATTCTGAGTTTGAATAAGTATAAATAATCAGCATGATAAACAAAAAAATTGAAATCTGGATTATAATCATATTTTTCTGATCTATTTTCAGATCTCAGAACAACCTCAGGTTTATATCTCTCATGTTTCATTTTTCCCATGAAGAAATGACAAAATAAGCAGACAATGATTTATCTCATGCTAATAATAATTTGAAAGATAAATAGATCTTACATTTGTTTAGTGGAGCACACTTTGAAGAGCCACTGCAAAAAACTCTGCAAGCAAAAGAAAGGCATGTTTAGACTTGTTTTTTAGAAGGAACACTAGCAAAGTATCTGTTAGATAAATAAGCAGGGATGAGAAAGTGCAGGCTGGAGAATAGTTAGGTGACTGTTTCACACGTCCAGACAAGAGATTATGACTTTTTAAAGAGGAAGTTATGTACTCAGGATGAAAGAAATGAGTCAAAGAAGAGTATTTTTGAGCTAGAGTCTTGATTAGATGTTGTAGGGGAGGAAAAAGTTCTCTCTTAACCCTGCTAGGTTCTTGGCTAAGATCCTCCTTCCTCCCATAATAAAATGACAGATTAACAGGAGAAAAATGAGCAGTGGTTTATGAACATATATACTTTCTGCATAATGAGAAGTACCCAGGAAAATCGAGTAAATGAAATGGCCTGAGCTACCACCTTAAAAACAATCTCCAGCTAAAGATAAAAGAAGCTGTTGAGGAGTTCCCTTGTGGGTCAGTGGGTTAAGAATCTGGTGTTATCACGGCTGTGGCTATAGTTGCAGCTATGGTACAGGTTCAATCACTGCCCAGGAACTTCTGTATGCCATAGGTCTGACCAAAAAAACAAAAACACACAAAAAAAGCTTTTGAGGAGATGAGGAGAGCCAGTTAAGGAAAACTATCAGGGAAATCCAGTTAACATGAGTATAGTTGTTTTGTAGCTTTAAGTCCTTGCCTTCACTATTGATATGATTTTTTTCTAGAGAATTTACCATCCTTCTCTCTCCTTTACAGAGACAGAATCTCCTTACAAATGGAGATTTCTCTTATAATGTAAGTAAGTGTCCTATACAAAAGAAGGATAACTTTTACTTGGTTTTCAGAGATTTTCTGTGTCTGCTGGTTCCAAAAAAAAAGAAAAAAGAAAAAATTACCAGCTCGAGATAATCCTTATGCACAGGGACATATTTTGGGGTGGCAGTTTCTGCTCCTCTTCAGTGTTTATTGGTCTAAATGGAGATAATGAGAGAGTGGAAAGTTTTACAAATAGTTTGCTTAGGAAGCTAAAATAAAAGAGAAACAACTTAAGAAATAAAGATTTGGAAATATCTTTTAAAGAACAGGGACTCAAAACTATAAGAATGTAGATATCCTCCCAGGGAGAGAAAATAAATGGATTAAAGGAAAAGGCTGAGAAAAGAACCTTGAGAAAACTCTACATAAGTGATGATAGGTGGACGAAAAGCAAGTAAAGAAGTAGGTGGAATGATCAGAAGAGGAGGAAACCACAGAAAACTAAAGTGGGAATGTTAGGTAACTGTTGACTGAAACTTCCCACCTTGGTCAGGCACAATGATCATCACTTACATGAGTCATCTCACAACAGGAGTTCTCCAAAAGGAACATGATGCTGCCTCTGAAAACTAACTAGGAAAATTCAGGAAGGGACAAAAGGCAGGAGGAAATGCAAGCCCATAATAGCTCCTGCCAACCTCCCAGAAACCTTCCCACTGGAATCCATCTTGTCTGAGAGATGCATGTGTCACCAAGAAACACCCTGCGTCAGACCAAATATGGGCACAAGTAAGACGACTTGCCGAGGCAATCCAGAAAGCTAATCCCATTATCATAAAACCTGAGACTGCAAGCCACACAAGCAGAGCAGTTCTCCAGGTTCACTTACCCTACTGCTCTCCACTCCAGCACCCCTTTTTAATACTTTTGTGTGTCTTACGTGTGTCTCCTCAGACAATTCATTTCTGAGTGTTGGACAAGAGCCCACTCTTGGGCCCTGGAGGGTCCCTCTCTGGTAACAGAGAGATTTTTCTATAGAGAGGAGGAAGATAACAGAGTCAATGTACATAGTGACGCCAAAGAGTCAGAACTAAGAAAAACTCACTGTTGCAACTCTAGGGATCTACCCGTGAGAGAATCTTTCCTACCACCGTGAAGGGACTATAGTCAGATTAGAGGATGAAGGAAAGTGAGACTCAGGTTGTGAAATGAAGGCCAGGAAAAGCAATCCTGAGAGAGGCAAGCTAAAGTTTGTCTTTGAACTTCATCAAGTTTTTTCTTCTACAACTGAAGGAAGAAAGATTTGATGAGATTCAGAGCAGAATGCAGAGACTGGGCTAGGCTATGATGTGGTGATGGTACAGGGCTAGGGAGGAGGTACAAGAGAACAAAAGTGTAGGTCGTAACAGAAATCAAAGAGTGGGAAGAAGGGCACAAAGCTCTCTTTCTCTAGAAGAGCTATTTTCTAGCTAAAGTAAAACATCAGGTCATCTCCAAGAAGAAGCGTGTTCTAAAAAAGTTTGGAGTACTTACAGGAAAGCTGAAAAGGCACACCGAAGGTCCAGCTAATGTTGAACACATTTAACTTGTATTTGACTAGAGGGTCAAAGGCCTGTGATTTTTTTTTTTTTTTTTTGTAGTGATGTCACTCTGGGAATCTAGGAGAGAAATATTAAAGAATCTCAAGGGATTTTGAGTAGAAAAAGGATAGGGAATAGTTTTGAGATTAATAAGAATGCTTTCTCTATGTATTAAAAGATATGAAAAAAAATTCCAATATCAGTACCTTCAGCACTTCAGCTTCTTCATGACCACAAATCAGATGACAAGAAATATCATAAAAAATTTGATTGGAATTGGGTCCTTAGTTCAGTAACCATTCTAAAATTGGTGTGAGTGTGAAAGTTCCTGTCATCTGAAGGGAAAAGTAATCCCTGTCATCATCTTGCTATAAAAGTGATTTTGACATCTTCTCAAATGCAGTAAGAATTTCAAGTGGTCTATTATCTGTCTAAACAAATTCAGGCTCAAACTCTGGATACGCCTTACTCAGTGTCACTCTGATCTGTAGACCTCTGAGGTTTCATGGACAGGGAAGGAGAAAACCAGGAAAGGGGGAATGAACTGTAAATATTGCAAAATTTATTTCCCATTGCTCCAGTGTCTACTGCTATAGCATGATTGAATAGAAGTTCAGAAAGTAGTGTGGCCCAAGGGGAGAACATCACAGTAAATGGAAAAAAAAATACACAAGGTCCTCTGTGATGGATTTAGGGCATGTCAGTCTTGAAAGTCTCAGAGATTTCATTTTGAAACATTCAGAAGCCTCCATTCTAATGCTCAGCTCTTTCATTTGATGAAATTTTACTAAAAATAAGATGAAGAATTAAAGTTGATATAATAGTAACATTGATGCCTATAGTGGTTACAGAATTAATCTTTTTTTTCCCTACTAACTGGGAACAAGTGTATTTCCTTTACAAGTACCTACCCAACCCCTTCCCTTTTTAGCAGATGCAGGCTTTTAAATTTTTTTAATTTAACTATTTACTGTTAAATTTTTTAAACATGACTTTGAAAAAGAGAGGTATAATCAACACTTATATTGAACACATTATGGCATTCTAATTCAACTTCAGTGTGTCTCTTCCAAGAGAGAATATTCTCAGTATCATTCTCATATCTAGGAAAATTAACAGTAATTCCCTAATACTCAGTATATTTTCAAATTTCACCAATTTTCTGAAATTTTTAATACCTGATCCTAGCTTTTGTTTTCAAATTAAATGTAATATTTGTGCTCTTGGGACGAAAGGCAGGATGCTCCAAAATATGCCTCAATGGCATATTATTTTTTTAAATTGAGGTATGTTTGACTTAAAATATATTAGTTTAAATTACGTATCATAGTGATTCAGTATTTGAATAGATTATACTCCATTTAAAGGTATGACAAAATATTGGCAATATTCCTTGTGTTGTACAAATATCCTTGTAGCTTATTATTTCATACTCAGTAGTTTGTACCTCTTAATTCCCTAAAGCTCCTCCCCCCACTTCCTTTTCCCCACCAGTAACCACTAGTTTGTTCTCTATTAGATTCAGCCTTTTAGATGGGAAAAAAAAAAAACAAAACAATATAGAAAGTAGAAACCATTTGTGTGGCAGATCTTAGGTATTTTCTTGATACATGACCTTACCTAGACCAAGACTAATTGAGAATAGATTTCACAAAGAGTTAATATGTTGAACTAGCTAAATAATACCACCAGAGTCCCCTTCAATTCTTTCATCTTGTCATTATTATGGAAATCCATATAATGCAAAGGATTAAGAGTAAAGATTTCTAATCCTAACTTTTCCAACGGTTTCCCCCCTGTATTTCCAAGACTCCATTACCAAAAATACAGGCACTGGATTTTGAAGTTAAAGAACTACATTTTACTTCTTTGAGGGGTTGATTCCTGTGGAAGGGTGGGGGCCAAAAATGCAACAACTGTGTTCTAAAGCAATTTTTTTAAAAACAGAAAGAACTGAGGAATATCCAAACTATAATTCCCATAGTGATATTCACTTCAACCCTTTGAAGAGACATGGCAAAATTGACAGTGGGCAGTTAGTCAACACTAATTCAAAATGGATTTCTTTAATACTCTTTAAAATGTATTTGGAAAACATAAAAAGTGAAACCCTTTTAGAATCCCAATATTTATTTATTTATTTATTTATTTATTTATTTATTTGTCTTTTTTGCCTTTATGTAGAGCCGCACCTGTGGCATATGGAGGTTCCCAGGCTAGGGGTCTAACAGGAGCTGTAGCCGCCGGCCTTCGCCACAGCCACAGCAACGCGGGATCCGAGCCGCGTCTGCAACCTACACCATAGCTCACGGCAACGCCAGGTCCTTAACCCACTGAGCAAGGCCAGGGATGAACCTGCAACCTCATGGGTCTTAGTCGGAGAATCCCAACATTTAAATTTTAGTTCTGTAAAGATGTTAGCGACCCTTCTGATCCTCTCTATCTAGCAGCAATCACAACTAACAAGCTCAGTATATATTCTCAAATTTTTATTGACTTATAGAAGCATATTCATATTTAACATGTATTTTCACTTACCAGTCCTCCTTCAAGACAGTCTATTTTTCTATTCATTTGAAGTGGAGAAGGCTTGCAATCTGAACCATAGCTCACAACAATGCTGATGCTTAAGCCACTGAGTGAGGCCAGGGATTTAACCAGCCTCCTCAAGGATACTAGTCAGATTCGTTACCACTGAGCCACAATGGGAACTCCCTGCTTTTCTTTTCCTTTTTAGGGCCACACCTGTGGCACATGGAAGTTCCCAGGCTAGGGGTCGAATCAGAGCTGCAGCAGCCAGTATACACCACAGCCACAGCAATGCCGGATCTGAGCCACATCCGCAACTTACACCACAGCTTTTGGCAACAACGGATCATTAACCCACTGAACTCACAGCCTCATGTACCTAGTTGGGTTCTTAACCCACTGAGCCACAACGGAACTCCCTGGAAATTCTCTCTGAAACCAGTTTCTAGGCTGTGAGAAGCATATGCCATGAGGAGAGGTTATGACTATGTAGTCTACTCAATAACTCCAGGTAAGATCTCATCCAACAGTCAGGTTCATCTGCCATCCATGTGAGTGAGCCAGCTGGGACACCTACCCCTACGATGCCCGTGAATTACTATAGTCACAGCTCTCATTTAAATGAAGTTGCTTAAAGAATTGAAGAGAGCATGCATCAGTTGAACTCAGTCAACCCACAGAACTGTAAAAGCTACTAACGAATTTTTATATTGTCACTAAATTTGGGGGTGGATCATTACACAGCAATAGATAACTGAAGCAGCCTTTTACCCATTTTAACATTTCTACTATTGGGATCATAATGAATATAATAAAAAGGCATTATTTCACAGTGTAATTTGCAACAATAATTTTCTCTCCTACTAGTACATAAACTAATGCTGCTACTGATAAAGTATCCAATAACCAGGAGTGTCTTAGATTTGGTGAAAGACAGTTTTTGAAGATGCTGTGAAAGAAAGGTCTAACAGTTATAATGGTTAAGATGTATTGGGGTGTGTAAGGAGGATTTGGTAAATAGATTATGGATACCCTAAATATCTAGGGTTTCAGGACCAATATGTGTGAGGAAGAGAACGGTACAGAGCATGGTGGCCTCCATTATAGCTCCTTCCACTTGTGTTGGATTTAATCTGCTATGTGGCTGTCTTCAATTAGATTGGTGTCCCATTGGGAGGTGAAGTAAAATCATATTAATAATTATTTCCCTAGGGCCAAACACAGAGTCTGGTACATGATGATAAAAAAATATGTTATATGGATGAATACTTCAAATCATTTTCTCCCACTAGAGAGTTAGAGAGTTTTAGTAAGAAGCTAAATGTTTAATTTAGAATGTTTAATTTGGAATTGCCAATTCTATTAAACAATGACTTAGACTTCTCATTTAAAGTGACACTTGACTAGCAAGCTCCAGACACAGCCTCTTAAATTTACCACCAAAGTACTCATAGTGTCCTGGACAAAGAAAATTCACCTGATCATTTAAATGACAGTAACAGTATAAAAGCTAAGAATTTCTGCTAATTATAAGACTGATAGAGCTGGTGAAGATAAATCAATACACAAACAAATATCAGTAAGAATCTTGTTCATGAATCACCTCCTATTCATTTGAAAGAGGCTAGGGAGGTAATTTTTTTCTCTCTCTCTCCTGTCGATTTAGAATTCTCCCATTTAGAGCCCCAGGTTTTTGTCAGAGAGAAAAATGAGAAGGCACGTCTGATTGGAGGCTATGTCTGATATGCAAGATTACTGTCTACACCCCATAACCCCCAAATATGAAAATATCCATAAAGATATAATAGAAATTCTAAGGAAACATTTTTTTTTAAATTGTTGGCACTTATTTACATCTGTTAACCAAATATAACTGGGACTCTTTTCGAACAGTCTTAGAGACATGGTATTCCAACAAAAATAATTAAAAATTGGAGTTATTCTTATTGTGGCTTAGCAGGTTAAAAACCCGACATGGTATATGTGAGAATACGAGATGGATCCCTGGCCTTGCTCAGTGGGTTAAGGATTCGGCATTGCCACAAGCTGTGGCATAGCTCGCATATGTGGCTCAAATGCGGTATTGCTGTGCCTGTGGTGAAGGCTGGCAGCTGCAGCTCTGATTTGATTCCCAGCCCAGGAACTTCCATATGCCACAGGGGTGGCTGTGAAAAAAATAAAACAAATAAAATAAATAAAAACATGTCAAAATCTTTAAAAATTATATATCTTTATGTTAGAGAGGGAGCAAAGGGAAATTACACTGCAAGATTTCATTATGATCTTATCAAAAATTTCCTGAAAGACCCTCTAGCAAATGCTCAATGATATTTTTTTCCTCTTTTACAAAATCTTCACAAAATTCTGATCCTTGCTGTGAAGACAAAAATAATCTTGTAAGAATCCAAACAGATAAAATAAGTTATATGTAAAGAAATAAAAATGAGGTTGACCTTAAACTTCTCTGTAAAAGCTAATGTCTGAAGTCCATGGTTATGCATCTTGGTATATTCTGATGGAGAGATCTTCTGACATTAAGGTTTCTGGAAGACAAAATCTTGTATTAGGTTTATAGTTACTGATACTTCTTTGCTTTTGTCTTTTTCATATTAAAGATTTCTTTGGGTATTGTGTGATCTTAGCTCACCCTTCAACTTGAATTAAAAAAAAAAAACTAATTGGAAAACATGAGCCCATGGGAGGGACTTGTAGTCTGTAAGCTTAATCTCAAGTAGGATGAAGGAGGTTTTCATTTGGAAAGACTGGGTTGTTTTCCAGGGCTGGTCAAATTTTTCAGATAATTTTTCCAATCCCTTCTCTAAAAGAAAAAAAAGCTTCTGGAAATCTATGAGCCAAGGTGAGGATAATGCTTGACATTTGGGACCTCATCTTTCAATATGTAGGTGGGCTTTTCCCACTTCTTCTGTTTTTTTCAATACAATACTCCACCCTCAACTGTGCATTTCAAGTCTCAATGTGGAAGCTGCAGAGGCCTTTCTCAGAGAAACATCATCCAGCTTCTACTGGACCGACAGTGGAATGCAGAGGAGACGGTCCCTCAGAACCAGTGTTAAAGATCTCGGAATTAATCTGTATTTTCAAATGACTTTCAAACAATCATGCTGTTTTCAGTTTTCCCTCCACACCCACTTCCAGGGGGCACTGTGCTGTCAATTCCTGAACCTCTCAGAATTTCTAGTACATATTCCATAGTTTTATTGATTTCATTTCTTCTGCCTTTGAGTCAGCTTGGTTGGTCTGCTGCCTCCACCATTCATCGTTTACATCCCCACTTCCTGAATGTGTCACCGTCTCATCTTCTTTTAGTCATATCCTTGTGAATTTGTTCATTTAAGAATCCCCTTTATCAGTTATTTGTGTACAATATTAGCAATAAGTAAAATTAAATATGATTGACCAAATCTAGTAATGAATTTATAATTTGAAATTTTCTTCTAATTACTAAGATGAGTCTTA
>PVHT020000035.1:5422660-5435560 GCA_004024745.2 Catagonus wagneri | reverse complement strand
TAACTCTCCGTGTTACCTGTATTGTAACATATGCATTTTTGAACCATAAATTTCCTTCTTCTTTTGTTTTTTTTGTCTTTTTGCCTTATCTAGGGCCGCACCTGTGGCATATGGAGGTTCCCAGGCTAGGGGTCTAACAGGAGCTGTAGCTGCCAGCCTTCGCCACAGCAACACGGGATCCGAGCCGCATCTGCAACCTACACCACAGCTCACGGCAATGCTGGATCCTTAACCCACTGAGCAAGGCCAGGGATCGAACCGGCAACCTCATGGTTCCTAGTCGGATTTGTTAACCACTGAGCCACGATGGGAACGCCCCATAAATTTCCTTCTAAGAAACATTTTTTTTCTGGTATCCTCCAGATTTTGTTATATCAAGCTTGTGTATTCAATTCTAAATAAATGGTAATGTCTATTTTGATTTCTTCTATAACTGGAACATTTATAAATGTTTGGTATGTGTTTTTGGCTTTTTGTATCTAGTTAGTTTTATTGAAGTATGGTCATAAAAGCAACTGTATCATTTTGTTTACTCAGTGTTTGCTGAGATTTAGTTTTTGGCCTAGTTGATAGTGAATTATTAAAATGTTTCATATTTTACTAAAATGATGAACTTTGGTATAACAGTTTCTGAGAGATCCCTGCTATGATTTTGCACATTTCAATATCAATGTTCAGTCTGGTCAATGCTCACTCTATAAATGGGGGGAGTATAAAAGTACAGAGAATTTATATGTTGGTGCAGAATTATAAAATATTTAAAATTATACCACAAACTACTACAATTAAAATTTATGTTATACAAATAAGATGCTATTAAATGGAAATTAATAAACTTGAATTTATATATAAAAAGTTGTTTCCCTTTCTGTCCTCTCTTCATCCATCCTTCCTTCCTTCCTCTTTTTCTTTCTTCATTCTGAGGGGCAGAAAATACACCACCCCAAAACATGCCAATTTGGCAAGCTGATTATTTTGAATTAAAGTTACTTAAGAAATAGCCAATGCAAGAAGGAGACTCTGACCTTCCTCTGTCCCCTAAAAACAGGAAATAAATCTCCCAGGTGAAGGTACTCTCCCTACACCAGAAGGGCAGAAGGCATCCTTATCACCAGGGACAGTAAATTCAAGGCTAAGAAGGCTGTATAAGCAAACCTTGTTACTTCTTTATTAATTTGCTACACTGAGACCAAATCTTTTTATGTCAAATATTTACAACAAATGATTCCTTGTCCAGAAAAGCAGCCTGCTTTGGTCACTTCTTTGAGTTTCAGATTCTTATGAGTTTCTATACGTACAAAATTGAATTTTTCTCCTATTAATCTGTCTCACATCAATTTAATTATTAGGCCAGCCTAAAAAAGCTAAAAAGGAAGAGATGAAAAGTTTTCCTGCCCTACATTCAACTCTTTCTTCCTTTCTCTTTCCTTCCTTCCCTCCCTTCTTTCCTTCCCTCCTTTCTTCCTTCCTTCCCTCCCTCCTTCCTCCCTCACTTCTTTCTTTCTTCCTTCCTTTTTTCTTTTTTCCCTCCTCTTTTCTTTCTTTCTTTCTCTCTCTCTCTTTTTTCTTTCTTTCTTCCTTCCTTCCTTCCTTCCCTTCTCTTCCCTTCTCTTCCTTTCCTTCCTTCCTTCTTTCAACTTCTAGCAATTAATGTATTTTTAAATACTTTTTTCAAAATTAAATTTATTTTAAAGCAAGCTGAGAGTCTGCTTCAATCATTTACTTCATGCTTCTATAAATATATATTGCATGTATAACCTGGAAAGAAAAAGGAAAGTAATCACATGTATTCTAGGAGTCTAATAACAAAATGTTTGCGTCTGATGTATTTTCTTATTTCTTTAATTTAGATGCTAAAAAAAGTCATGCGACTTTCACTAGGAAGATAAGTCTTTTAGGCCAGCTTTTGGCTGGAAAGATGCTAAACCACTAAATAGCTGAGTAGCCAAGGTAGCCTGACTCTGAGGTAGTCCCTAAGTAGTCAAATCCAAGAAAAACTACACATTCTTCAGACATTCTGACACAATCCTCATGTCCTTAGCTCACCCTTTGTAGAGCATGGCCTTCCTTTGGCTTTGCATTTAATCATTATTCCTCAAAAAAAGTGAAATGAGTCATAGCTGGTATGAAAGTGTGCCTGAATGCTGTTAATCCTCTGTACGTTCTTAGTTTATAATCAACGGTCATCCCTTAACAAGGTGAAAGAAAGGAGGCAGGTTGGTTTTACAGTTAAGCCATTGGGAGGACACACTTGAACTGAAGTGCGTATAACATGGTGTAAGTGAAAGTGCCTGCTTTTAAGGAAAACCAGCAGATTTCTCCAGAGTTCCTCTTTCCTCAGAAGTAACTCATAAAATAAATGAGATGTGAGGCATCTGCCTCATCTCCAGCTTCTTCCAGACCAAGAGAAGGCCAAAAAGTTGAGGCTGCATCAGAATTGCTTGCCTGTGGCATAAAGCATGTTTTCTCCATGTTTCACTGCTTGTGATCATATGATATAAATATGCCTTTGTGAACAGTAGCAATTTGCATGTGATTCTATGAAAGGGTTTTACAAATAGGAGATACTCGAGGAGTAAAGTGCTCAGAAAGAATGGGGAATTCTATGCCTGGGAATTCAGTTACAACAATGAAATACTCAGAGGATCAAGAAAAAGTTTCTTAATCCCTCAGACTCTCTGATTCTCCAGCATATAAAATATAAAAAATATGATGTATAATCATGGTAGCACAAAGATATATTTATTACTAAGTTCAGTTACTAACAAATCCAGATTATGTGAGATGAAAGAGAAGTAGATCATTCAAAATTCTGTATAATTCTTTCACATTCGTTGTCTGACAATCTTTTAGAATTAATAAGATGAATTCCACATTTTAAAAAATGTATCTGTCTTTTTGAACTCAATCATGGCACATCCTCCAGAAAAGAAATGTGTAAAATACAATGGGGAAAGGTATGGAGATTTTTAGGAGCTGCAAGATGGAAGTCTTCTCTTTTAAAGACAATATCTAATTCAGTTCTCATAGTAATCCTGTGAATTGATTTTATGACACTTACTTTACCATAAACAAACAAGCAAACAAACCAAGGCTCAAAATGAAGTCAATGGCTCATATAAGACAAAACTGTGGTCTTATAAGATAGACTCACTTGTTTTAAAGTCAGTTTTGTTTATTTGTTGAATTTTGCCATGTATCATGATTGATTCTATTTGGAAGGCTCTATCATTGGCCACTGGTTAAGAGGCAGATATTTGAAAAAAACAGTAGAGTTCATTATTATGTGAGAATCAAGCTACAACAAACGTGCTACTGCAGAATTCTGGGGCCAGAAGTCTTACTATCTCCTTATAGACTTACATTATTGATTGTTTTTTTTCTCACGTACATAACATTTTAATGGGTTTAAGTATGTCAGCCACATTGCTGGCACACAATTATTATACTGTGTGGCAATAAGAATTATAAATTTTATTGTGATGGAGCTTCTAGAAAATGATGGCCTGGTGCCTGAGGGTGATGAATTGAGGAATGGTGAAAGAGTCAGATTTCAATAATGAGGAAACATATTGTGCGATTGTTTGTAATGACCTTTCTATAGACCTCCTTTTCTCTCATTTTCATCCTATTCATTTGTCCAGATAAGCCCCCAATATCTATACACGGTGAGGTGCTAGCACCCAGTCTTTAACTCACATAAAAGTCCTTAAATCTTAAATCATATCGATTTTTCACTGCTCATTTAGAAGCCATATTTTCTCACTGTTTCTGCCTTGTCTGTTTCAACCATAATCAGTTAATCATATCTTACATCTCTGCATCTTGCTGCTCTCTCTCCCCACACTACACTTGTTTCCCTTCATCAATTTACTTACACCAATCTTCCTTCAAAGCTCAAGTCAGGCATCATCTTTCTCCAGGAAGCCTTTCTTGACAATCTTTACTCCACAGGCCTTTTCACAAGATGGCATGGGTTATGTGTCTTCACTGTGTTCTCCTCATTCCCTGAACATAAATCTCAACATGTAGACCTGCTGAAAAGAACAGAAACAGTGTAAAGACACTAGGTGTGTTCAAAATTTGGATCCACCAGGTACGAGTTGCATGCCCTTGGCTAAGTCATTTATAACTTCTGAATCTCGTTTTTTTTTTTTTCTTTTTTAATCTCCAAGATTAGAATAACCATTCCATGCAGGTTTGATGTAAAGATAAATGGCATTATGTGAAAAGAACAGAAGAGGAATTTGTGCTATCACTCTTCTGGCCTCCCATGCCCACTCTTTGTCTTCTGTACCCTGTTCTGGGCACCGAGTAGCTGATTTATAAGATTTGCATTAATGGGTCTCTTGCTCCTCTGGCTTGAGCTTGGCTTCATCCACAGAGGTTCACAGCCAGAAAGATCAGAAGACAGAAGGAAAGTGGCATTAAGGGTCAGGGGATTTAATTCCCCAACTCTTCTTTGCTATATAGCCAGGGGTGTCCTGCATCTTTCTACAAGGCCAGGGCACCTGCCAGCTGGCTCAGTCAATACAGGGACCTTCTCTGTGTTCCTGTAATTGTTCCCTCCCCTTGCCCTCTATGCCCAGGGTACTGCATTATTCCATGTTTGTTTCCTTTAACTCTGCTGCCGACATTATAAATGGTTCCTTTATTAAACCCTTCTCAAAAAGTCAACTCGAGTCAACTTGAGTGTGTCAGCTGTTTCCTGCCAGGGCCCTGACAGATACCACATTCAATATTATTAACAATATGCACTTAAGAAACTGCTCTATAATTGTCTCTTGATTTCTCTGAATCCCTTGCCAGACTGTGAACTACTTCAGAGTAGGGATCATGGCTCATTTGTCACTGTTATCCTGTATTGCCACGTACATTACTTGGCAAAATAGAAACACTCAATAAATGTTTGTTGTTTGATTAAATGAAAAAAGTAAGGAATGAATATTATTCTCATACCTCAAAAGCAAGCACTGCCCTTTATTCTTCTGAGTACATGGCTTCACACAGAATAATGTTAATAAACGTATGCTGTAATGAATGTGAATTTGTCCAGAAATAAGAGCATAAGATGATTAAAAGGGATGTTTCTGGGCAAATTAATCTTGGGAACAGTCAAATCAGGCTATCAGTTTAAATGTCATATAAAATTAATTTAAAATGATAGTCAGGACCCATTGAACTTTACAGAGGACAGAAAAGTTGAGATTAGACGATTATGTTCATAAACCGATACTTAGTTATCTATGCAACTACTTGGAGAAAAGTGAATGGAGAAGGAAAGCATTCTATAGATCATTTAGGTAAACATTTCTTCAAGCACCCCATTGCATTGACTATTATTCTGGTGCTTCCACTTGGAAAGATATCACTTGAAGCATCATCACTAGGTTGTTTTTTTTTTTTCTCCTTACCATGAGAGATATGCTAATCATGTTAATTTGGTGGGGGCAAAACTGATGTTGGGAATTACATTCTTTATTTATCACTGGGACCATAGGATACCCAGGAACAACAGAAGCTGCTCAGGAAGACAACTGGTTTAAAATAGCCAATCAGAAATTGTGGGCTGTGATGAGGGCTCACATTTTGGATGATATAGTTTAAACTTTAAGAGGCAAGGAGATTGAGGTTTTGTTATCTAAAGCTAAAATAATGCAGCAGTATATTATTAATAACCTTTGGAAATAGATAAGGCAGGAAATATAACTTTCATTGTATTAGTATGGAAGGTTAAAATCAGAAAGGTTAGGTACTCTGCCCAAAGTACCACAGAGCCAGTCAACATCAAAACTAATTTGACCTAATCTGTGACTCTGTACTTTCCATCCTACCAGGATGAGTACTCCAGTGTTTACCAATTGTTTATTTGACTTTATCATAGGCCCTTTTTCCAAAACCTTTCCTCTTTTTAAGAGGTCTATATGTTAATTTTCCATTATAATGACTTTAACTTATTTATTTAGTTTTTGACACTTTTATGAGAGGTTTTTTTGAAAACAGGTGATTACGTTTATTGATATAACACTTGAGGATTGCTCAGGTGAACCTTCATTTTGTTTTGAGTTTCAATGTCCTCTGGACTGAAAGTCTACCCACGGTGTTGGATGATATTTCTATATCTGTGATTCCCAGCTCATTAGCTTCAGAGCCCTTTGAGAAACCAGGTGAGAAATTAGCGTCCTGAATGTTCAAAAATAACCCACATTACGTGTGGAACGAGCAGTTTCTGTCACTTGAATATATATGCTTAGTGTTTTAGAAATGCACACACATGCTGCTATGAAAAGGGAAATATACATTTATGTAAGAGAATTATTAAACCAATAGTTTTTGCTATTTATATTCAGTAAATACTGAGAGACATACTTTCTCCTAGAGGATCTACACCATTTACTGACATTAAAACAAGTTTCTTTCCATTTGCAAAGGCTGTGTATTTAAGCTCTGCATTTTGTTCATTGGCTGGGTCTGCTTAAATGTCACCAGAGACTGTGCTGTCTCTCAGCAGCCATCCTACAGTTGTGTCTTCCTACTAACCCATTTTCTTTATAATGTGTCTTAAATTACACCCTTTGTTTTACAATGCAGATTTTGCTCTTCGTTAATGTTTTTAGATAATTTCTAATAAAGATTTAATTACAAGGGGAGGTTTGAATTAAGTAATAGCAGAACTAGTTCTGCACGTAGCGGACATATGCACAGTTAGGAAATAGAGACCCAGAAGATTAATACCCTCTGGCTTTTGGATAATTTATAGACAGTATAGCTGAAGTAAAGAAAATATGAATCATTCAGCTTCCTTTACTTAACACTCAACAGTCTATGAGGACCAGTTATGAAAGGAGCTTTAGTACATAATGGAGAGAACCTCCCACAAAAGACCACCTTAAAACTGAAGCAGGGGATGGCTAAAACTCATCTATGCTCTAGAAGTCCATAAAGGATATGGCTAAGTATCCAAAGATGATCTCCACTCTCCATCTAATAAAGATATATTTAAAGTGTCAGGCACTGTGCCAGGTACTCAATGTAAAACCACGTTTTTGCCCACAAAGGATTCATGATTTGAAAGAAGCATAAAACAAACATAGATTATTCCAATGCACTGTGATACGTGAAATGACAAATGTGAACCGAGGGTACAATGAGAGAATGAATAGAGAAAAGTCCCCCAACTAATCCTTGGAGGAGGCCTGTCAATGAGCAAAGGCTTCCTTGATATCTGAGATGAATCAGTGTACCTAGATTATGAAAGTGAATAAAAAAGGGGAATATTCTTAGTAGAGGAAAGAGCACCGGCTAAGCTCAGAATCCTAAGGAAATACGACATCTCAGTATTTTAGAAAATATGGTTTTAATTGGAGTAAAAGGGCAAGTGAAGGTGCTAGGTAGAGGAGCCAATTTATAATAATGATGTTTAATTATATCTAATAAAATAGCTATTTCCCAGTTCTCTCCACTGAAAAGATCTTGAAGTAATGAGAAACCTGTAGCAATGAACACAACATGTACCCAATCTGTGGTCTTTAATAATAACAGTTTCGACATTATTGGATACTTAATAGGTGTTAGACCTGTATTGAGTGTCTAACATGTATTACACCATTTAAAACTCAAAAGAGCCCTATGTGGTATGGCTGAGTACACTGATGCTGTGGCAAGTGAAACTGTTGAACAAGTCCAAGTATGTGCTTATTCTTTTCCTCCTTTTCTCTTCCTGTGGAGCCTAAGAATTCATAATTCATAGACTTTAGATGAAAATTCGGAGTGTGATGCCAGGGCATCAAATTTGGGAATAGCTGAAGCCTGTGACTTATACAGCTTTGCATCCCTCAGGTGTCTGGCACAGGGTCTTGGGCATGGTAGATGCTCAGTATTTACTGACTAAATTAATGAGTTTAAACTTGAACTGTAGAAAGTTGGTAGCTACATTTCCCCCCAATCAACTCCACACAAGCATACACCTAAACACAATTATAATAATCATTATCTAAAATATCATAATGTAGCCTGGCCAATGTCCACTAATCAGCTGAATACTGGACAAAGATGCCATAATTTTTACCCCCAAAGGAAACACACCAAATACATAAGCTCTTTAAGTCTTCATACTTAAATATATATATAAGGTTCTGCATAGAGGTTGTTAGGCCACTAAATCATTATTCTAAAAATTGAAAAACAAAGGATAAGAACTAAAATTTAGCCCACCTTTCTTATACAGAATATATTTCAAAGTAACCAAATAGTTGATGAGGAAAAGTTATTCTTTACAAAAGAATCACAGTTAATAGATGGAAATTGAATGGTAGAATCACAAAATTTACTATTCTTATAATCTTTAGTTGAAATGATTGATGTAGGATACAATTAGTAGTGAATGATAAAACCATGACGTAAAACTTTGCTAGAGAGCTATTCAATAATGAAGAAGATAATCTGACATCACCTCTATTAATCAATTTTAAAAACTAATAGTGCAAAGGCCAGACAATAGGTTCCTTTGATGTCTCTGAATATGTAGTGCACAGAAACACCTGGGAAGTAATTCTTAACAAAAACAAAAGTAAACTTGAATCTAAATCTAATCAAATCTCTGTATCTGATTCCCTAACTATAAAAATATGAGATTATTATTGAAAATTTATGAATTAATAGAAAATATAGGATAAAGAAACATCAATGAAGCTACAGGATAAAATTAGTTAACTCCAAAAAGTGGGGAATTCTATAGGACAAAAATCTGCTTTCTTCCTTAAGTAAATTAATGTTTTAAAAAAGAAGATAAACATTGATTTAAAAAAAAACTGTCAAGAAATATACCAAAAGCAACATACAAGTCTTGTTTGGATCTTGGAAAAAAAAAAACACTTTTAAGATAATTAAAGTAAATTGAGCATAGACTTGGAATAGGAGGATATTAACGAGTTATTGTTCTCTATTTTTGTCTGAGATGTACTGGCACTATGGTTATATTTTTAAGATCTTAATTGTTTATTATCTACACTGAGATACTATGGAGAAGATTGAGATCTGAGATTTGTTTTAAAATACTAAAGAATTTTTTGCTTTTTATGTAGGTGCAACTCAAGAAACAATACTGAGAGAAAGAAAAAGGCTGAAGAAGCTTGATGATGGGCACATGCTAATTCCGTATGCTATTTTTCCTAGTTTGAGTGTACTTGACTATTTGCATAGTTATATGTATTTTAAAATGGTAGCTACTCAAGTTGAGCTAATTATCTTACATATACTCAATAAATAGTAGCTACTGTTAAAAATGAGAGAAGGTGGTTAAAAAGGCTGGTGAAGAAGAATTAAACTCCCATCAAATAAAGGAGGAAAACAAATGACCAGAGTAGGAGAAAAAAGTAAGTTTAGCTAGGTCAAAACCAGTGAGTAGGTGAATGATCAGTGCAAACAATAGGAAATAAAGGACAGTTGTTTGTGGCAAGACTATAACTTAAACTCAAATTCAATATGTCTAAAACTGAACCCATATTCAATTTCCACAAAAATTTTACCATTTTTTCTTGAGTTATTAGCACAAACCAGAGTGTCAACCCCAAATATCTCTCTCTTCACCTCTCACTCCTTACCTATCTCTGAAATATTACTCAACCACAAAAAAAGAATGAACATAGATGGACCTAGAGATTATCATATTAAGTGAAGTAAGTCAAAGACAAATATCATATGATATCACTTATATCTGGAATCTAAAAATGGTATAAGTAAACTTATTTATGAAACAGAAACAGACTCACAGACATTGAAAACAAACTTATGGTTACCAAAGGGGAAAGGGAGGGTGATAAATTAGGAGTTTGGAATTAACTTATATATACCACCATACATAAAATAGATAAACAGCAAGGACCTACTACATAGCACAGGAAACTATATTCAATATCTTATAATAACCTGTAAAGGAAAAGAATCTGAAAAATTTTACATATACATATACACAGGTACATATATATGTAAAACTGAATCACTTTGCTGTACACCAGAAACTAATACATTGTAAATTAACTCTACTTCAATTTTAAAAATGGTTAAAAAATACAGTAAATTTAATCAAGTAAGATTCTTTAAAATATACATAGTTATAAATATTATTTAAATTACTAAATTTAAAATATTAATTTAATAGACAATATGCTTCATGAGGGTAGAAATCTCTCTGCTGTGCTTACCATAGCATTCTTTTATCATATGCCTGATAATTGATGCACCATAAACACCTGCAGAATATTTACAGAGGCCCTAATTCTGGTTAATAGAGTCTTGCATCAGCTCAGGTGTTAAGTCAGACAATAATCTCCCAAGATAAGAAAGAACAACTTCAAATTCTGTAAACTAGAGACACCGAGAGAATGTATATCAGAGAGGAAGCAATCTAAACGGGGTTTGACATGCAAGAAGTTTGTAATAACCATGAGACTGTTAAACAAATGGGCCAGTTGAGATAGCATCCAATATTTGAGAGTAATAAAGAGGTCTGTCAATTTAAGAAAATAAACTTTGTGAAGGAAATTAATAAGGCAAAGTACATTTTAGGCATCCTCTTAAGCATGCTCTGAAGATTATGAAAAACAGACATAGAGGCAGAACAGACACAGAGGGCCAATGATGTGACAGAGGCTTCCTAAGTTATTCACTGGGAAGCCTGAATGGGGGGGGTGGCAAATACAAAGTAAAATTCTTAATTACATTGAACATGAGAAGTTAAATTCTGTCTGCAAATAGATGGTACAGATTTATAAAAGGCCATATGTAGTTGTAAGTATTAGAAAACCAAGACTCTGCAGGGACAAGAAGCCCTCTGTTAATCTCTCTGTGGCTCTGAAAGAAGGAAGAAGAAAGATTAAGCCCCCTTGTGGAGATCATGTGGTGATTTCCTGATCCCAGCCAGAGGTCGCATTTCCATGGAAACTTCTCTTCCTCTTCACCCACACAATGTTCCTTCCACCGAAAAGGGCTGCTTTGAGTGTCAAGAGAGTTGCAGGGAGGAGCCTTGATGTTTTCTCTTAAAAAAAAAATGGTTTCTATTTTTTCAATTATAGCTGGTTTACAGTGTTATATCCAATTTTCTATAGTATACCAGAGTATGTACCAGCCACACATACATATATACATTCTTTTTCTCACATTATCCTCCATCATGCTCCATCGTAAGTGACTAGATACAGTCCCCAGTGCTATACAACAGGATCTTTCTAAATAACGAGACTAACTCCAGCAGAATGGAAAGAGAGCAGAAAGGTTCATGTTCCAGCATCACCTATAGCAATGGCCTCTCCTGGATCCCGGCCCTAAGAGTCCATACAATGCCGCTTTCCTTGGAGCTTTCATTTTCTCTCACTTGCTCCTCAAGTTCAGGGGACCACTAGCTTTAAGTATGGAGCAGAATAAGGCAGGAAGTCTCACAGAGGCAACTTGGACTTGACTACACTCATCCTCTTGCGCTTCAAGACACTTTAATTCAAACCACTTAGTTTTTAAGTCTCTGCAAGGGTGGCACCAGGTTTAATTCTCTATAGTGAGGGGGAGGGGGTGGATATCTGATAAAACACCGCTCTTACCCCTTGAGAGTCTCTCCTGCCTGAAATATTGTCTCCATTCTCATTTGTTTTTCCAACTTATGTCTACCCCTTAAATTTGACTCAAGGGGCACCCCATAATAAAATTTGCATACTGTTATCCAAAGCTATGAAATCCTTTCTAGTAACCTCAGTTCACAAAGATGTCCTTCCATTAAAAGTCTGGTGTTCCTATTTTCTGTACTACTAATTTGAAAACTAGCACAGTGGTAAAATAATGCTATTATCCATGGATTTCAATTTATCTAGCTCACTCTACACACAGAGAAAAAATCTTGAAAAAATTTGGATGATCAATAAATATTTTTTGAAGAAATATAATCATCCTTATTCACTCATTCACTACACTGAACTTGAAAGATCAGAAAGAGAAATTAGGGAAGCAATCCCGTTTACCATCACATCAAAAAGAATCAAATATTTAGGAATAGGAGTTCCCTTCATGGCTCAGTGGTTAACGAATCCGCCTAAGAACTGTGAGGTTGCAAGTTTGATCCCTGACCTTGTTCAGTGGGTTAAGGATCTGGTGTTGCCATGAGCTGTGGTGTAGGTTGCAGATGCGGCTCGGATCCTGTGTTGCTGTGGCTGTGGCGTAGGCCGGCAGCTACAGCTCCTGTTAGATCCCTAGCCTGGGAACTTCCATATGCTGTAGGTGCGGCTCTAGATAAAAGGCAAAAAGACAAAAAAAATATGTAGGAATAAACCTACCTAAAGAGACAAAAGACCTGTACCCTGAAAATTATAAGGTGCTCATGAAAGAAATAAAGGGTGACATGAACAGATGGAAAGACATACCATGCTCTTGGATTGGAAGAGTCAATATTATCAAAATGACTATACTACCCAAGGCAATCAACACATTCAATGCAATCCTTATCAAATTAGCAAGGATGTTTTTCACAGAACTAGAATATAATATTTTAAAGTTTGTTTGGAAACACAAAAAAACCAGAATAGCCAAAGACATCCTGAAAAAGAAAAATGGAGTTGGAGGAATCAGGCTCCCTGACTTCAGACTCTACTACAAAGCTACAGTCATCAAAACCATATGGTACTGGCACAAAGACAGAAATATAGATCAGTGGAACAGGATAGAAAGCCCACAATTAAATCCACGCATCTACAGTCAACTAATCTATGACAAAGGAGCCAAGAATATACATTGGACAAAAGACAGCCTCTTTAATAAGTGGTGCTGGGAAAACTGGACAGCCACATGTAAAAAAATGAAACTAGAACACTTCCTAATACCATGCACAAAAATAAACTCAAAATGGATTAAAGATCTAGA
>PVHT020000035.1:5400914-5416005 GCA_004024745.2 Catagonus wagneri | reverse complement strand
TGGTTAACGAATCCGACTAGGAACCATGAGGTTGCGGGTTCGATCCCTGCCCTTGCTCAGTGGGTTAACGATCCGGCGTTGCCGTGAGCTGTGGTGTAGGTTGCAGACGCGGCTCGGATCCTGCGTTGCTGTGGCTGCGGCGCAGGCCAGTGGCCACAGCTCCGATTAGACCCCTAGCCTGGGAACCTCCACATGCCGTAGGTGCGGCCGTAAAATGACAAAAGGCAAAAAAATATAAAATAAAATAAAATTTAATATCAGTTGTTTATATTGATTTAATTCAGCAATTCTAATTATCTAAATCACTTAGGGAGCTTAAAAAATTACATGCACTCCACCCTTCTAACTTCTGGCAGAAAATCATATGCTGGAGGTCCACTGTGAGAGTCTTTGTTTTTAAAACCTGCCAATGTAATTGTAATGTACAGCCCACACTCAGAATCACTGATTTAATTAAACTGGAAATTGTCCTGGTATCTCTTTCAGTTTACAAACTCAGGTTCTGTTAAACACACCACTAATTTAAATGCTTTTGCCTGAACTGAACACCCTAATTAAGAACTACACTATTTTGTGTGAGATGATGAGATCAAATAGGTTCCAGACTTGGTGAGTTCATTAATACCTTCCAAATTAGACTTATTATCCCTTTTGATACAAAGCCTCCTCACCCCCGCCCTTGATTTCAGATATCTTTTACTTGACATACATGATAGCATTTTTTAGAAATTCATGGGATTTATTAATTCTGAGCTAAAAGACCTTCACTGGTGTGTACTGTAGCACCTACATTTTGTAAAAGATGATAGCGAGGCACCAAAAGGGTGATTTGTCTAAGTTCACACAGCAGAGGACTAAATCCCAGTGCTTCTGACTCCAATGCTATTTCAGGTCAACCAAGTTATTTCCTATTTATAAAGAGCCATTCAGGCTCAGAAAGGATCAAATAAGCCACTGATTTATGGATGTACATTCTGACTGGAGTCATTTTAATGCTCTTAAAATTCAATTGCATAGACAATAGGGGCAGATATCCTAATGTAGTCCTTTTCATTCAAGTTATAAAAAACATATTCCATTAGATGTTTATTTATCCATATCCCTTGTTCAAGTAGAACTGGCTTTCACCCCTTTTCACCATCACTACACTTTGTATAGATTTATATCACTGCACCTATGACTCTTCAATACATGTAATTGTTTTCAAACCTATCTTTATCTTGCAGACTGCCATATGTTCCAGTGTAGAAGCGATTTCTAATTTATTTTTATATCCACAGAGCCCAAGAACATAATATATACATGGAATGGGCTTTATCAATGTTTGTTGAATTGTACAAAATTGAAAATGATAGAAATGTTAGCTCCAATGCTAACATACATAAAAATAAAACTCTGCATAGACATAGTTAGATTTTTTTCTGGAACCTTAAACTATACTTTTAGCACTGGATCCCCAAGGCTAAAGGCACATGATGCCAAAATAAGCAGTAACTTATAGTCTGGAATAAAACATTTTGTGTAGCTCTCTCTAGGCTTGTGTGTGTGTTATGTGCATGCAAAACAAGAAAGCACAAATAGAGATGGTCAAGTAAGTTTCAACTTGAGTGTTATTTAAGTGAGATTAATAATATTTAACAGTCAGGTCTTTTATTAAATAAAATATTAAAATTATATACTTAATGCACTTTTCATATTCAGAATTCATATCCTTTTCCGTATATTTGTTCATTTATTTTTTGGTTTGTTTAATGCCAAGGGCTTTTAAACTAGAAATATGTTTGCAACAATTAAAACTTTCCATTATTTTTGGAGATGGGGGTTGTTTACTAACATTAAAGTGCAAATACCTATGCTCAACACAGTTAGATACAATGTTATGCAAGCATCTAATAAGCTAGCTATCAGAAAAAAAATTTTATCAAGGGTAGCTGTCATGATGGATCAAAAGAAAAAGAAAAGACATTTCCTAGATCATGGACACGAGTGAAGTGTGGCCAGGGAATTCACTCACCAGGTGAAAAGCACATCACATGGAAGCAAATGGTGGGAAGAAAAAAAAAGTTACATTTCAGCAGAGAGTCATGGGTTTTAGGTAACCATGGCAACAGCTCAGTGAAATAACGGCTTCTCTTTTTTCTTTATGAAAAAAGATTCTGTGGAATGTCATATGGTTTACATTTTTTTAGATAAAGCTCTAATGCCATAATAGAATCTTTGCTCCTAAAGCTTTTAATAAGTGATCATTTGTGGCTATTTCTTTAAATTTAAGAGGACACTAAGTTCACCTTCTCCATTAAGACATCTGTTTCTTCTTTCTATCTCCTTTTTTTTTTTTTCACTTGACTTGGGACACTTGATTCCACCCCCCCACCCCCCGTAATATATTACAAGTCATCTACATTGAAACAGAAAAGGAACAAATTCCTTATCACAAGACTTCTGCTACTTACTAGATAATATTGGACAAGTCGCTTGGAATATTCCACATTTGCTTTCTTCTCAATGGAAAAAAATGGTGTGCAATTACCATCGCTAGTGTTTTCTTTCTTATTGAAAATGCTAAATGTAATGGAAAGCAGAATAGTGTAGTGGAAAGGGTATGGTCTTTTGAATCATAAAAAAGAAATCAGTTTCAGTGGACTTTTGTAACTTACTAAGCTATAAGATCCGGGATAAATTACTTCTTATTGAGACCTTTTTTCTTTAAAATTAGAATAATATATCTTCAGGCATTATTGTAAAAAGACTAAATGAAATCTGTTCATGTAAAATGACTAGTATCTGAAATATTCTTTGAATTTCATGTATAGAAAATATTATCATATTATATCTTTATATGATATATCCATGTTCGCTATTATAATAATGACTATTCACCTAGTGTTATAGAGCCAGAGTTAACAACTTGGTGGCCTGCCCAATAATCTTGTATTCAGTAATAATATAATAGCTGCCATTATTAAGCACTCTGTATTTGACATTACATATGAGGTCCTTTTTTAGGTAAATTATCCTATCCTTCAGAAAAAGTTGTTATGCTCCCCATTTACTGATGAAAAACCTTGATACTCAGAGAGCTTAAGTAATTTACTCAAGGTCAGGTAGCTAACAGAGTCAGTACTGGAAAACATGTCCGACTGCCATCTCCAGGATCATAACTGTAGCATTAACAATTTAGCATAGACTGCCTCCCCTTTTGTGTCAAATGTAAAGAAAATGACTTGAAATTAAGTTTTTCAAATTATTTCTGGAACTGGGGTAGATTTCCTCCTTGTAACTAATATATTCAGTCATCTGAACATTTAGTCACTTGACAGTTGGCATTTCAGCAAAAATAGTTCCATTCAAACTTCTATAATTTAACCGAGTCTGCTGTAGGAGTCTTTTAGGCAGTAGGATCTTTGGAAAATATACTAAAAAGGTATATTATTCAAACAGGAATGAAAATGAGTTCATCTATATACTGTCTGTGATATCTAGTTAATCGACATTATAAAATAATTTAATATATTACATTCAATGCTAAAGTTAGGTTAGCTTTATTCAACCATTCCAAAGCCATTTACAGGCATAATAAGGGTATTAGATACAGCTGTGAAATCAGGACTGTGAATTAATATCTATTCCTGGCTCTGAATGTCATATGACCTTTGACAAGTCACCCAAAAATTCAAGTTCTCAGTTACGCATGGATCAAAAGATTGAGGAATGTCATGAAGTATGAAGATAACTAGAAACTGACATTTGTTGAGCCAGAAACTGTGTTGTATTAGATTATTAACATATAGGTATAAATCACATATTGATATATAATATTATATTTATTTTTTCATTTTACAGTTGGAGAAAGTGAGACAGCAAGCCTAAATAGCATACTCATTCACACACTGCTAATAAGTAGCTGAGCCAGAATTGAAGCTCGTACCTGAGTTTGGAATCTAATTCTTTTCCACCACTCAATGCTTCAATTCATAAGTGATAGCTTAGTGACCAAAACGTAAAACTTTCTCTAAGTATCTATTGTTTAATATAGTCGCAGCCATTTCTGAAGGACAAGGCTCATTCATTTCTATTTGACAGTGATTTAATTTGCTTTTACATTCCTACAGATCTGCCAACTCACTGGAGCAGGAGACTGATAGGATTGTTTTTAATTGTGGTGCAGTGAGTTGACCAAGAGACTTTTCACCAGCTGCTGGTCTATGCTTTGGCCACAGCAACAGGAGATCCAAGCTATGTCTGCAGTCTACACCACAGCTCATGGCAATACCGGATTCTTAACCCACTGCACGAGGCCAGGGATTGAACCCAAGTCCTCATGGATATTAGTTGGGTTTGTAACCCCCTGAGTCACAACGGGCATTCCTTTCCTTTGATTTTTTAATTCTTCCTCTAAATATGTATTGATTTATATTTTTGGCCACACTCCAAGCATGTGGAAGTTCCCGGGCCAGGGATCAAACCCACATAGCAGTTGTGGCCTGTGCCACAGCTGCGGCAATTCTGGGTCCTTAATCTACTGTACCATAAGGGGACTTCTCCACCATATATTTACTGAGTTTTCTATTCTAGATTCTGAGAAAGAACAATAATGTAAAACAGAAAATTATTAAAGGGATTACATTTTTGAAAAGGAGGTGATACTGTTTATCAAGTTCTCATCATGTAGTTGCAATGAAAGCCATGAAACTGGTTATTCTAGGCAAAGAAGAAGATATATGGAGAAATAAGAGGGTACAGACCTAAAATTTGAATTACAGCTTAGCTTCATGGGCACAGAACTCATGATGTCACATAAGGATATTTAATGGATGCTTGTCAAACTAATTTCCCCACCAAATAAATATCTGACAACAATTACATGAAGTCATTATTATTATCCTCCTTTGCTCAATGGGGGCTATGGAATTTATTTTCTTAAGTGGTAGATGCTAGACTAGAACTCTGCTCTGGATTTTAACTTTCATGGCTGATTCTGCAACCCTCAAAAAGCTGCTTCCTTCAAACATTTACTTTAAAACACTGATGATTAGAAATCCATATTATTAAAATCAGGAATCCAAACCTCCCTACCTTTCATCTTTGATTTAGTGATGGAGACAAGACTCCTTTAACATAGAGGTGTTTTGTGCAGATCATCTGCAGCCGATTGGAGGAGTACAACAGCCGTCAGGCTTTATGCAACGGGACACCTGAGGGACCATTACTGCGCAATCCTGGAAACCATGACAAATCCAGGACCCCAAGGCTCCCCTCCTCAGCTGATGTGGAATTTTGCCTGAGTCTGACCCAGTATGAATCGGGTTCCATGGATAAATCTGCCAATTTCAGCTTTAGAAATACACTGGAAGGTAATCCCTTTTTCTCACTCATTTAAATTTTCTTTTCTTTTCTTTTTTTTCCTGAATTCATGTTTACAATTGCTTACTCAAAACCCTGGGCTCAGAAGTGTTTAAGAATTCAGAATTTTCTGATTTAAGTAAAGGCATGTGGAATACACACATATATAGCCAATAACCCTAGCAAGAGTGTGGGCGGCACAGCACAGAGAATCCCAAACATGAATAACTCTTGAGCAAAATGTAAGAATGTACCCACCATGACAATGAATAGAGACAACAGGCAGCCTAATGGAGAAGAAAGTCAGGTTTTCCACTAAAAATATTGCTGCCAAACAATTTTTAGACCTTCTTGTATTTTGGAATTATGGGATTAGTAGATCTATCATACTTTTCCAACTTTTAGTATTTTTATCTTGTTTAAAATATTCTGGATGTTAGGATCGTTGTGGCAAGTCCAACCCCTCAACTATAGTAAGGATACAATTCCTATGTCAAGTTAAGGCCCCATCCCATTATCCACCAGTATCTCTGTGCCTTGTCAACAATTCCCTCTCATTGTCTCTTAAAGTCCTACTTACGCCTGCAAAGTTCTCAACCTTGCTTGCACCTGTTCTTCTCTGCTCAGCACTGTCCCAGTCATGAAACCCATCTTCTCCACCTTAATTTTCATTATGGAAACAAACCTACAAACAGAAAACAAAAACATTCACTCAAGTTACAGATTTAATTCGAGTTTCAGGAAGTCACGGGGGGCGAAGTCATGGCAAGAGAGCTAACTCAAAATATAGCACTAGACAATCTACCTTCTAAAAATTCTTTGGCACCCTACCCATGGAGACGAAACTTTCTCTTTGCTTATGTCTTCCCCCTTAACTTTATTTTTCCATTTTCCTGTCAATTGTGATTCCTGCTTTATCCTCTAACCGCTATTGCTCAGCTGTGCAGAGCAGTTTCACTGTTTCTTTCATTTCTCTGTGACTTTCCAACCCAGAAGGCCTTAAAGCCTTGCTCTACCCCAGAAGCAATTTAAACAAGCAGAGTATTACCCTAAAGGGAAATCTTGGTACAGCTGTTAAAATTAAAGTTATGTTTATTTTCCTTAAATAATATTAAGAACTAACATTTTCAAGTACTCACTATGTGCAAGGCATTGTGCGCCAAAGATTCTATAGAGCACATCTCACTTAATTCTCACAACCATCCTCTGAGGAAGACAGCATCATTATTTCCAATTTAAAGGGAGGAATCAGGATCAGAGATATTAGGTAATTTGGCTACCACTCATTGAGTAAGTGGCACAGCTAAATCTACCCCTCGATTTGTCACATGCCAAAATTCCAAGAGTCTTTTCCACTAGACTGTGATAACCTTGAGTGGGTTGAGATTTCTTGAAGTTGGACAATTATCAAGCTGGTCTGTCAGTATATAAGAAGGCAATGCATAGTGCCCAGGAGTCTCAGAGTCTACAGGCTGTGACAAAGGTATACAGTCAAATCGGCAGTCACCATGTGGGAGGATTGGGTGTCCTATTGGACTATGCAGAAGTTAGTAGCAGGACTCTAGGTGCTGACTTAATGACATTGTAAAGTGGGGCTCCATCCTTAAGGGGATTATAGTACATTATAGGTGACTCAGTGAGAGACCATGAACTTATTATTAAGGGGCATGGGCTGGTCATGGAAATAAGGC
The DNA here is from genome assembly GCA_004024745.2 of Catagonus wagneri. NCBI lineage: Eukaryota > Metazoa > Chordata > Mammalia > Artiodactyla > Tayassuidae > Catagonus > Catagonus wagneri. The sequence goes on along the minus strand of PVHT020000035.1, from coordinate 5,408,971 downwards.
AGGAGAGCCTTAAGTCAAAAAAGAAAAGTGGCTTGAGCCATGACATCTCGGCCAGTGGCTTTCAGATGAATTTCTAATACACAAAAGTCAATAGAGAGCATCAGGTTCATTGTGAGTAATTTATTAATACTAATAAGTTATGTCTGTGAATCATTTGCTTCTTTTCTCTTCCAGTAATGTATTCTTATTTACACATAGTCTAGTATGCTTTCTTGAGAAGGAGAGAAAAAACATTATAGCACATTATCTGGCACATAGTAGATGCTCAATATGTTTGATAACTGAAAACATATAAATAACATCTAGGGCTCTTTCAATTGCACCTAATCCAACACTTAGTTTTTCTATGCCTGCTATATGAAACCTATTTACTGGTAGGAAAATGTTAGAAAACACTTATCTAAACCATCAAAGAATGCTTTTCCTAACCTGAGAACACATTTATTGACTCTTTTATTTAAGCTTTTATTTATAAATGATTTTAAGCTTATGTAAAAATTACAACAATAAAAACTGCACAAAAACCCTATGTATACCTTTTACCCAGATTCACTTACTGTTTTTATTTTATCTTGTTTGTTTACCTTTTCATTCTCCCATTCTGATCCAAGGGTAAATTGCATAGATCAGACCCCTTTAGCTCAGGATATTCCAGTATGTTTTTTCTAAGAAAAAGAATATTCTCTTATGTAACCTCAGAACAGTTATCAACTTCAGTGAATTCTGTATAGGTATAATGCTTTAATCTAATCTACTGTTTATATTGCATTTTTTTCCAATAGACTAATAATATCCTTTACAATGTTCTTCTTCTCTGTAACAGGATCCAATGTAGGGTCAGGTAACATTTAGTTGCCATATCTCTTTAGCCTTCTTTAATCTGAAATATTTCCACACCCTTTCATTTTTAAGAAGATTCACGTTTTTGGAGAATAGAGTCCACCCATTATTTAATAGAATGTTCCTATTTTTAATAGAATGGATCCAAATAAGGTAATGTATTCCTAGCCCAAATTTTATAGGAGGGATTTTGCATATTTTTTTTTTTTTTTTAGTTTTTTTGGGGCTGCATCTGTGGCATATGGAAGTTCCCAGGCTAAGGGTCCAGTAGGAGCTGCAGCTGCAATCCTAAACCACAGCCACAGCAATGTGAGATCCAAGCCTGAGCCACATCTGCAACCTACACCACAGCTCACAGCAACGCCGGATACTTAACTCACTGAACAAGGCCAGGAATCAAACCCATATCCTTATGGTTACAGTTGGGTTCATTACTGCTGAGCCACAGTGGGAACTCCATTTTTGCGTCCTTCTAAGAGAGTATAACATCTGAAGGCACATGATGACCATCTGTCTCACGTTGGTGATGTTGATTTGATCACCTGCTCCAGGTGTGGTCCAGATTCCCCACTGTACAAGCACAGTCCCAGATTTCATCATTAGGCAAAACTTCAAGGCGGTTCTCATGTCTCTATTTCATGACCTTAGCCTATTTCTAAGCTTTCTTTTTTCTGGTACAACAAAATATTCCTGAGTCATCTCATACCTACACTGATCAAGGCCTAAGATCAGCCCCATCTCTAAGAAACATTGGTTCCTTTCAGTGGGGAGGGACAAAGACAAAGACGGATAGAACATTTTCTCTTGAGACATTTCATCTCCAGACTAGAACGGTGTGAGGAGATGTGGGAGGTCTTGGCTTACAAGAAGTGCTCAAGTGAGTACAGCAGCTGAGAGAGCAGGACAGGAGAAGCAGGAGCACCAAGCAAACACTGCACTCTGCTCTCAATAAGCGCAGGTGGAATTGAACTGTCGGTTTTGATTGAATCTCACAGCTACTGCTGACCTTCTTTTGGGATGTAATATACTTCCCGTAGAATAAATTCCGACAGTGAATCCTGGGGTAGAGAGACTGTTACATTTTTGTCTACTGAAGCTATGTATGTAACCTCAGCTTTTCTCTTAGATTTAAATGCTGAAGTAAAGATTGAAGATGTGTAATTCTATGAATTGCGTAAAAGAGATGCATGTTATTAGATAAAGCGAAGAAAAAGTAGTATGCATCATAAAAGATAGTCTTCTGATTAGGCTAAATAGGTAGCCCCTGTGTTATGGGCTATTATAGTCAAAGAAGGATCTTCTCATGCAAATCTCTAAATATCCACAGTGCCCTGTATTTCATAGTTTATAATAGTGCTAATGCAAAATTAGTACTGCTGTGTGTATGGGGTGGTAGGAGTGGACTGGCAGTTTAGTGATGTGGTTAAAGGCAATCAAACTGACTGGGATTTCATCTAAACTCCTATCACATCCTAGATCTTTTACCTTGAGTCAGCTATTTACCTTCTCTGTGCCTTAATTTCATCCTCTGTAAAGTGTAGATAAGAATAATAACATATAGAGTTCATGTAAGGATTAAATAATATATTACTTGTAAGGAAGGTGTGACATTTCTTCAATAAATGTTAGCTATTATTATGTTAAACTGAAATTAGTTTTTGACAACTCAGTTATCAGTCATTAATTTTTCTGACAACTAGCTTAGAAACTTTGTACAGACTTGAGTCCTGAGAAAATAGACCGTGATGTGCTAGGTAAAGAGAAAAAAAGAGAGAAGGAAGTATAGAAAAGAAAATTTCCTGAGATAGCCCCAGAAAGAGAGCACTTCTGAAGATAACTGGTGTTGCTTTCCAGGGAGAATTCCCAGAAGCAGAGACAAGAGCAAAGGCAGCTCCTGTTACCCAAATGGAAAAAGTGCAAGAATAAGGAAGAAATTTAATTTCATTGTATGTTCCGACCCCCAAGCACAGTGCAACCTAGATCCATGGATCTGACAGAAGACAATACTCGGTGTATTCAGTTCAACATCCCTCACTTTGCTGAGATCCCCATTGTGATAATATCCTTATGTAGCCCTTCAAAGACAACAGGAAATTCTTTAGGGTAAGACAAAAATCTAGTTGTATTCGGTTTAAAGAGCTCTCCATGAGCCTGATACTCTGGGAAATTGTGGATGTACAAAGACACGCAAAAGCGACCATTAGACATTTTTTGATCTCGAGGAGCTCACCATCTAGTAAGAAGACCTCACATAAACACATTAGGAAAACACAACACAATGGTCAGTATAAAATGAGATAAGAATCCAAAGCTAAACCAGAAATATCTCCCAAGCTGGTGAAAATGTATCTCGAAATATCAATAATGTTCTCATCAAGAAGAGTAGAGAAGGAAAGTCATTTCTAGCAGAGGGAACAATATATGCAGTGGGATAGAAGTATGAAAGTACAAGATTAGACAAAACAAAATGAAAAGTTGTATAGAATATTAAGTTTGTAGTGGGAAATAACAGAGGTATAGAGAGTTTAGAAAATACTATGAATACCTGTGTTTCTAAATCTTCTCTGGAGTAAAAAAAAAGGAAAAATATATATAGGCTCTGAAGAATATGTCCACAGATCCCTAGGGTATTAAGAGAACAAAGTTTATTCTTTGTAAATGTCATTCATAGTGTCCCTATAAAAGAGGTATGTTTGGAAACAAAATGTTTAAAAATCATGATATAATGTTCAAATCTTCAAAAACGTGTCTAGGTACCTTTTGTGAAATACCACTATAGTCAGTGGAGGTCAAGAGATGTTTTGAAACAGGGAATTGATATAATTCCATCTATATTTCAGAAACGTATGAAGTTAGGGCTCTTAGCAGAATGCAGAAAGACTAATCAATAAACTTTTGGGAAGATGATGAATGGTGAGGTCTTTTCAAGGGAGGGAGCATGAGGTGAAGATGAGTGTAGGAACGGTTGCATACTCTAGAGTATAGAGTATCAGAAACCCTCAGTGACTAAATATGAGGTAGAAAGGTAAGCATCCTGTTGAGAGTGATTACGGAATGTTTAACACTGACTTTTAATAATTAGTCCTTGTTTTGTCCTGTTAAGCTATACACCACTGAAAAGTTGAGTTTATCTTTATGTAATAGCTCTTCTAAAAAGATCCTTCTATTATGATTCTCTATAATCTTTTTTTTTTTTCCTGAAGCCCTTCCACCCTTTCTATTTTATTGTGACTACCTAACATTTCCCTGGGAAGTATTTTACCTCTTCACTTGCTAGACTCTCTTGAGGAACAGTCTAGGAAATAGTAATTGAGCTCTGGGCTTTAATGCAAGTCAATGGAGATTTGGAAATTTTGAAGGAAGTCTTAAGGCAATTGTGTGCATACTTGAAGAAAAAGACCAGTCACAATAAAGTCTCAAAGGATGACCTAGTTTCCAGTCTCCCTGCCTAAGAAATGGACTCTCTTAACATACTCGAAAATGGTCGTACAAACTCAAAAATTAAATTAAATTGAGGCCAGAATGCCAAGGAGGTTAAGTGGGGTCTAGTAATGGGAAGGCTCAAGCCCTCCCCTACATATCTCCTTTAGCAATTCTGAGGGAATCAGAAAGCTGAATAGCTTGGTATAGATGGTGTACACTGACTCAGATTGTGGTGAAGGGTTTTGAGGAAAGAGTTCATCCATACCAGGAAAAACTTTCTGATCCTGGGTTACTTGACTCAGAATTACCACCTTGCCAACCTTTTTAGTATTCTGAACAGGCAATGATCCTGATTATAATAACAATAAAAATTCCTATGTGCCAGACATTCTCATTTTCCACATTATGTTACTTAATCCTCACAACAGTCCTGTGATGTTTAAAATTCACTGATTAAGCTCAAGCACCATCTTCAGTGAAGTAGTTATTCCAATGAGTTTAAGAGATAATCTGTCTCCTTCCAGTTGAATGAGCTGATTCAACTCATTTGACTTGAAGAATAACTTTTTTTCTTTTATTCCCAAGTTCTCAAGGCAAATGGGACTCGTCTTATTATATGTAAGAAATTCAAACTAGTGTCCTGCATATTACTTTCCAAGTGGGTTTGCTATGAATTGTGATTCTTTCATTAGGAGATAATGCTACCTTTCTTTAAAAAGCCTGAAATAATACAGAGTGCTATATTATGAAGGCTTTATGGATATGTAAGCATGCTTTTAAGATTTCTACAGCAGAAGCTACACTCAGGGAAGAGTTAATACTTAATGTATTAGGTTCACAAGAAATGAGTCAAGCATAATTCCTATATATACAAGTGCCTTTTAAATTCTTAATCATTGCTTTGCATTCCAAAGCTGAAGGGTGGTAAGACCAGAATATATTCATTTTATCTGGCCATTAGAAACCCTATAGTCAGAGTGCAGTGAGAGCCTGCCAGCAACTATGAACATTTGAGAATTAGGTAGCATTTTAAATTTTGCAGACAATTTTTTTAAGACCCAGTAACGTTGTTCAGCTATCTAGGTGATATAAACTCACAGTTTTATATTTTTTCAGGAGAAAAAAAAACAAAACCTTAAAAGCAGACAAGTAGTTTAAAGTTTGGGGCTCTTATTGCTTGATATTCAGTAAACTTTTAACAACAAATGTGATCATGATATAGCCTAGAGCTCTTTCCATTAAAAAAAAAAAAGGTGTCAGTCCCCATGTATTTATACATTTTAAAATGATTTTTCCCCTTCTTCCCTTTTCTACCAGTTGCACTGGCATGCAAATTGTTCTTGCCAAATGTGAATGTTGAGAAAGCAAGGTAATTTACTTAAGAAATATGTCATCTGCGCTATGAACTAAGGTGCTGGTATTATGTACTGGAAAACACCATGTTAGAAACCCACATTGGAGAAAGAGAAAAACATCCCCTGTTGGGACTGGGCTCTTTAAAGTGGATTGAAATACTAATCTTGAAGGCATATAGCGCTATATCTGAGCATCGATACAAACAATGTATCTTCTCCCTCATTAAAATGTATTTAATAATTACATATTTAGGTTATCGTGAGGATGCATGCATACCTAGCTCCTACTATATACACAAGAAATGTCTCCATTTTCCCCTTCTCCTGTCTTCTCTGAAATTTTCAAAGTCACCTCAACTTTCCCTATAATTTAGCATAGGTTATCAGCCTTCATGGTATGTATTTATTTATAATAGACAGCTTTCATTTAGTTTTTCATCATTTGAATTCACTCCTGTGTAAAATGGCTGCTTGCTAAAGGATAATCTCATTTTCAAATAATTTGACTTAAAGTCTTAGAAAAATCTTTAAGAAATAAATAAATTATGTACCTCTTCTAAATGTAGAGTCAGGCATTAGGTCTATGGAGATTTCACTTCCTTGGGACAAATCTTGGAGAAAATGCCACCTCTCATTAGCAGCAAACACTGCAAAGAAAAAGAAGAACTCTATTTTACACATTTATTCATTTAACAAATATGAGTAAAGAGACTTCAGGAACCAAAGAATTTGGTTATACCTCATATTTAGGACTACTGATGTAGGACTGCTTTATAATCCTCTACAGTGGTTCATCTAAAACATTTTTGTTATATTATCTATTTACAACTCTTACCATACATGCAGAACTCCAACAAGCTTTTGTTTATGTGGGTTATATTGATAGCTACTTACCATTTTTAAAACTAAAACAGAAGATTTGAATACATTTATTGATTCATTAAAATAACAAAATTAACCATTACATGTGATATAAATAACATAATCATAATATACTTTCAGAAAATATAAATAGCTTGGCATTGGTTTATATATTTGCAAAAAATCTGGATTCTATGTTAGCTTCTATACTCAATACATTATGGTTTGGTGTTTGGTTGAAGAGCTTGAATAAAATTCATCTTCACACATATATAAAATTAGACTAAGGATCAGCATTTTTAAAAATATTTTTTTGATAATCTGGATCTTTCAACATGAAAACTTGACTAGTGGTAATTTCTTAAATGTTTAGTTGCACTGTCAAAGCTGAAAGCATATTCATAAACTTTTTGTATTTGTTATATCAAAATTCACTGATCAATCTTTACTGTGAATAAATTTTTCCTATATTTATTTATAATATCAAATATGATTCATTTGCAAAATACTGGTTCACTGAGATATGCAGATCTTACAAATGTTGAAATATCTCATTATATAATATTTTAAAAAATCACATTTATTAGCGTCACCAACAATCTCATCAGCAATGTCTTTAAAACTGAGAATCTGCCAAACATAATAATGGAATAAAAGTTCCAAAATTCTAATTTTTTGCTTGAAAGTTCAAATTTTCTCATTGGCAAAAAGTGTCATTAATTCTTTTAAGTGACATATTTACTTTCAAGAAAATGTCTCCCAAATACCTAAATCTGAATAACCATAGTTTATCTCTCAATTGTGCATTCAGGTAAAAATGGCATTCCATGAACAGTATGGTTATTTTAGCTCTCAACACAAACAATGGCACAAATGTTTTTTATCTAGGTAACCATGACACTTCAAAATGCAGCAGAAATATCACATATGTGTATTCCATTCTGGCTTCTCTAGGTTGCCAGAGCAGAACTTAGATTTCTGATACACTTTCAATCCTGCATTAGTTATATGGCCCAGAAATAATCTCTATATGGGAATTTTAGAAGAAATTCTTATATGAAAACAATAAATGTTTTAGATGGCCAAAAACACAGAAGAAACGTAGTCAACACACTAATAAAAGTACACAGATTTCTACTTCTGGGAAAGTAGATTAGATATACTTTTTCCCTATTCCTTTCTGCTCCTTGACATCAATCTTAGCAATACCTTTCTGCATACGTCTCCTCAGTTAAATGAAACAAAAGAAAAAATTTAAAAAATGATACTATCTCAGGCTAAAAAGTAAATGATGCAACCTACAAGGGCTTAATCTCCAAAATATACAAACAATTCATGTGACTCAAAAAAACAAAAAACAAAAAACAAAAAAAAAAAAAAGGAGTTCCCGTCGTGGCGCAGTGGTTAACGAATCCGACTAGGAACCATGAGGTTGCGGGTTCGATCCCTGCCCTTGCTCAGTGGGTTAACGATCCGGCGTTGCCGTGAGCTGTGGTGTAGGTTGCAGATGCGGCTCGGATCCTGCGTTGCTGTGGCTGCGGCGCAGGCCAGTGGCCACAGCTCCGATTAGACCCCTAG
>PVHT020000035.1:5388114-5399914 GCA_004024745.2 Catagonus wagneri | reverse complement strand
AAAAAACACAACTGAACAAAAGGCAGAATATGTAGATACAACATACAAAAAACACATAAAAGGCAGAATATGTAGACACAACACACAAAAAACAAAAAAACAAAAAACACAACTGAAAAATAGGCAGAATATGTAGATAGACATTTCTCCAAAGAAGACATACAGATGGTCAGTAGGTACATGAAAAGATGTTCAACATCACTAATTATTAGAGAAATGCAAATCAAAACTACTGTGAGGTATCACCTTAACACTGGTCGGAATGGCTATCATTAAAAAGTCTGCAAATAACAAATGCTGGAGAGGGTGTGGAGAAAAAAGGACCCTCCTACACTGTTGGAGGGAATGCAACCACTATGGAAAACAGTATGGTGGTCAGGAAATTAAAAGTAGAACTAAAATATGATCCAGAAATCCCACTCCTAGGAATATATCTGGACAAAACCATAATTCAAAAGTATACATGCACCCCAAAGTTAATTGCAGCACTATTCACAATAGTCAACACATGGAAGCAACCCAATTGTACATAGACAGATGAATGGAATAAGATGAAATGGATTAGTGGAATACTAATCACCCACAAAAAAGAATGAAATAATGCCATTTGCAGCAACTTGGATGAGAACAGAGATTATCATATTAAGTGAAGTAAATCAGAAAGACAAAGACAAATACCATATATCACTTATATGTGGAATCTAAAATATGGCACAAATGAACCTATCTACAAAACAGAAACAGACCCATGATATAGAGAACAGACTTACGGTTGCCAAGGGAAAGGGGGGACGGCAAGGGAAAGGGGGGACGGCAAGGGAATGGACTTGGAGTCTGGTGTTAGTAGATGCAAATTACTAAATAACAAGGTCATACTGTACAGCACAGGGAACTATATCCAATCTCTGGGATAGATCGTGATGGAAAAGAATATAAAAAAGAGTGTATACAAAGAGAAACAGACTCAAAGATTTTCAAACAAAACTAACGGTTACCAAGGGAAAATGTGTTGGAAGGGATTAATTAGGAGGTTGGGACTGACACATACACAGGGAAATCTACTTAATACTACGTAATAACTTACATGAAGAAAGAATCTGAAAAGGAATGGATATATTTATATATAACCAATATATATTGCTATGCATCTGAAACTAACACAACCTTTTAAGTCAACTATACTCCAATACATTTTCTAAAAAGAATATACATATATAATGGAATCACTTTGCTGAGGAGCAGAAATTGCCACATTATAAATCAACAACACTTTAATTAAAAGATTTTAAAAAGGAGTTCCCGTCAGTGGCTCAGTGGTTAACAAATCCGACTAAGAACCATGAGGTTGTGGGTTCGATCCCTGGCCTTACTCAGTGCGTTAAGGATCTGGCATTGCCGTGAGCTGTGGTGTAGGTTGCAGACGTGGCTCGGATCCTGCACTGCTGTGGCTGTGGTGAAGGCCGGCAGCTACAGCTCCTGTTAGACCCCTAGCCTGGGAACCTCCATATGCCGCAGGTGCGGCTCTAGATAAAGGCAAAAAGACAACAACAAAAAAAAGATTTTAAAAAATTAAAAAAGGAAACCATCTCAAACCAAAAAAACTTCTGCACAGTAAAAGAAACTATTAACAAAACGAAAGGACAGCTTATTGAATGGGAGAAGATATTTGCAAATCATATGTCTGATAAGGGATTAATATCCAAAGTATATAAAAAATCATACAACTCAACAACAATTAAAAAAAGAAACCAATTTAAAAATGGACAGAGGAACTGAATAGACATTTTTCCAAAGACGGCCAACAGGCATATGAAAAGATGTTCAACATCAGTAATTGTTAGGGAAATGCAACCAAAACTGCAATGAGATATCATCTCATACCCTTAGAATGTCTCTTATCAAAAAAGGCAAGAAATCAAAAGTGTTGGAGAAGATGGGGAGAAAAGAGAACACTCTACACTGCAGGTTGGGATGTAAATTGGTGCAGGCACTATGGAAAACAGTAAGGAGACTTCTCAAAAAATTAGAACTATCATATGATTCAGCTATTCCACTTCTGAGTATTTATCTAAAGAATATGAAACATTAATTTGAAAAGATATATGCACCCTATATGTTTATTGCATCATTATTTACATGATAAAGAAAAAACTAAAGTGTCCATCAGTGGGTGGGAAATAAAGATGAGATAAACACACACACACACACACACACACACACACACACACACACACACGGGAATACTACTTAGCCATAAAAAACAGGAAATTTGGCCATTTACAAAAACATGGATGGACCTTGAGGGTATTATACTAAATGAAATGTCAGATAAAGAGAGACAAATACCCAATGATTTTGCTAAAAACAAAGAAAAAATAAAATAAATGAACAGGCAAAAGCAAAAGAAAACAAACAGATACAGAGCACAGACTAGTGGTTGGCAGAAGGAAAGTGGCTGAGGAAGGGCAGAATGGGTAAAAGTATTCAACTGTATGGTGAAGGATGGAACAAAATTTTGCTGTAATGCATACAGAAGTTGAAATATAAAGTTGTACATGTGTAACATATAATGTTATAAACCAGTTACCTCACTGAATTTTAAAAAATAAAATAAATTCTTGATTTATAAATCTCAAGAAATTTACTTAGGAAAAGCTGGTTTTCAAACACAGCTACAAACACTAAGCGTTAACTCTAACCTCCATCTTTTTGAGCCGGTCAATTTCATGCCAGAGACTATAAATACCATTCCATTCTTTCTTTACAGTTAAATTTAGGAGGAGCAAAGTTATTTATTTATTTATGTAGGTATCAATTTCAGCAAAAATTTATATTATAGCCTTAGCTGGATCCAAGAGAATACATGTGAAATAGGTGCTTGTCTCCAATGCTGAGTATGTGATGAGATACCACTTTTCTCAAGATAAAAGCCATTCACGTGCTTTAAAAGAAGTTATATTTACTGCAGCGTACAACTGTAAGGACACCATTCAAATTTTTTTGTATTGTGCTCTAGGGAATAAAATTATCATAAAATATAATGTAAATGATATTCCCTATGGTTATGTATATTTACTGTAAATCTATCTTAAAAAGTAAAACAAAAAACTAATAGCTAACATTTATTGAGAGGATATTAATGTTAGGTATTTCAGGGTACAATTTATATACCTTGTATCAATGGTATCCTAAGTGGTAAATTCTATTTATTATCCTTATAGATTAAAAAAAGTTAAAAGGCGAAATCATCTGCTTACAGCAAGGTATATCATAAAAGCTGGAATCCATAATCAATACCAAATACTGAGCATGTAATCTCATTAGGAAGTATTTAGAAATACCATAAGGATACCATGATCCTTGAAAAGCAATTGGTACCAATGGTAAATCCTATGGAAGGTTTTATTGCAGGACCATGCAAAGACAGTGGTGGCTCAAGCCTTGAAACGCCCTCACCGCCCCCCACACACACCGCAGCTGGGGCACATGGAAGTCCTCTAAACCCCCAACAAGACAAATATTATTCTCTGTTCTGGGGCCAGGCAGAATCCAAGCCAGGGCTGCAACCTACGCTAGGGCTGCAGTAACACTGGATCCTTTAACCCACTGTACTGAGCCAGGGATTGAACCCCTGCCTCCACAGCAACCTGAACCTCTGCAATTGATTCCTAACCCACTGTGCCAAGATGAGAACTCATCAGCAAAGCACTTTCAAAGGCAAAGTTTAATATATACACAGTACCTTATATGAAACAGATAACTGGAGTTCCAGTCGTAGCTCAGTGGTTAACGAATCCGACTAAGAACCATGAGGTTGTGATCCCTGGCCTTGCTCAGTGGGTTAAGGATCCGGCATTGCCATGAGCTGTGGTGTAGGTTGCAGATGCGGCTCGGATCCCGCCTTGCTGTGGCTGTGGCGAAGGCTGGCTGCTACAGCTCCTGTTAGACTCCTAGCCTGGGAACCTCCATATGCCACAGGTGCGGCCCTAGATAAGGCAAAAAGACAAAAAAAAAAAAAAAAAGAAGAAGGAAAAGAAACAGATAACTAACAAGGGTCTACTATAGGAAAATCTACTCAATATTATGTAATAACCTATATGGAAAAAGAATTTGTGAAAGAATGGATGTATATAAAATTGATTCACATTGCTGCTCACCTGAAACTAACACATTGTAAATCAACTACACTCCAATACAATATTTTAAAAAGTAAAGGCAAGGTAAGGGGAGGGACATGGTTAGCTGTCACAAAAAAATTTGTTTTTCAATTTTTTTGTTCTTATTAGGGCTGCACGTGCGGCATATGGAGGTTCCCAGACTAGGGGTCTAATCCGAGCTACAGCTGCCCGCCTACGCCAAAGTAATAGCAATTCTCCGGCTCCAAGCCACGGCTGGGGCCTACCCCACAGGACAACGCCAAATCCTTAACCTCCTGGCCGAGGCCAGAGATAGAACTCTCAAACTCATGGTTCACCAAGAGGATTCGTTTCCGCTGAGCCACGAGGGAAACTCCATAAAGTTCTTAAAGTTGGATCCTTTGTTCTTGCAGCTAGCCACATAGTCAGGTCATGATGTTCCTCTAAACCCCCAACAAGACAAATATTATTCTCTGTTCTGCAGCTTTTTATCTAAAAATGTAATACTCTTAAAGGTAACAGCTGGAGAAGGGGAGCATCCAGGGAATGTCAGCCCAGGCTCTGCACCCCACGCTGGGCGGTTGGTGAAGGAAAGACACAGGTCGCCTCAGCCTCAGCGGTGGTGGTGGTGGGGGGTGCCGAGCACCTGGAGCCACTTCTTAAAAGCCATGGTACCCACCTCATGGGTGGCCGCCCTCTGCGGTGACTTCACTGGTGAAGGGGGCGAGCGCATAAATGGGGGCCAAGGTTTGGTCCCTGGGCTGTGACGGGAAGCTTGCCTCCAGGACCAATTTAGTGCTCACCATGGCAGGGCGAACAGGGCCGCTGACGGCTGCGCACTAACCGCTGCGCGCTGACGGCTGCGCACTGACCGTTGCGCGCCCGCCCGCCCCTATTGCAGGATCCCTTGAACGCGAGACCTGAGCTCTGTGTAAGTCATTTAACCTCACATAGCACATCTTTTTCCTCTGTAAAATGCAAATAACATTTCTGTTCTACCTACGTCTGAATGTTCATGTGAATATCAAGTAAGAGAATGTTTGTTCAATGTGAGTTTGGTTGTGCGTTAGGAATTCGAGGGAGGAACAAGTTTTGTGAACAAATTAAATGGATGTGTGTTAGGGATTTCTCTTTGAGCCTTTTCAATTTTTTCCCCTCTAGGATCCAGTCTTTGCTGGGGTCTTAATTTTTGGCGAGGATGTCTCACTTACTTTGAGGCTTCAATTGTTGGCGAGAAAAATAATTGATTTTCTCCCACTTGCCATTGTTTTCTTTTCTGCCTTTTCTGTAATATTTTCCCACTCTATCTCAATTTTTTTTTTTTTTTTTGTCGTTTTAGGGCCACATTCGTGGCATGTGGAGATTCCCAGGCCAGGGGTCTAATCAGAGCTATACCTGCCAGCCTACACCACAGCCATAGCAATGCAGGATCCGAGACGCGTCTGCAACCTACACCACAGCTCAGGGCAACGCCTTAACCCACTGAGGGAGGCCAGGGATTGAACCCTCAGCCTCACAGTTCCTAGTCGGATTCGTTTCTGCTAAGCCACGACGGAAACGCCTCATTTTCCACCAAATATTAAAAGGCCATGAAATTCTGTTTTCCCTAGCCATTCCGTATTCTTCTTTCCCGGTGGCACCTACCAAAATATATTCTCCAATTTATGCGTGAGTAATTATTTCTATAAATATGCTTTGTTTGAATGAAGAATTGCCTGTCTGTTTTCTCCTAAAATCAATTATCATCTCCTTCATACTGAGCAATACCGTAACTATTTTTTCATACAAACTGCTCAGGGCTCTCTAAATAATTATTCCATCAGGAGAATATTGAGAGAATCACGTATTAAATAAGAACGTAAAAGCCAGATTCAGGGCCATGATCCATTTCACTCAGTCATAAACTCTGAAACATTATGGGCATGTTCCAGAAATTTTAGTTTAACTGATTTTAAAATTATGCTACAAACTGGAGTTACATGTTTTAGAAAGATAAGAAAATATCCTGCATTTGTTTATTCAACAAATGTTTACAAAGCACCTACTGTGTGCAGACTTTGTCCTACACTAGGAATAACTAGTGAATATGATAAAGATCCTTCTCTCTTGGAACTTATAGTCTAACTAAGCACTGGACCATGAATAAGTAACTGTAAGCCAAAGGAAGTAAATGATTACAAAGAGGAAGTTATGTTTTTAAATCAAGGAGCCTAACCAAGTGTTTTTTGTCAGAGGGACTCTAAGGATTGATATCCTCAAGGATGATATAGGATAGGTCAGGTAAAGTCCAAAGAAGAAAAAGGAAAAAACACAAATTCTTTCCAATATCACAATAAAATAGTCATAAATTCCCAGAGTTTCTGTAATTAAAAACAACTGCTGGAGTTCCCATAATGGCTCAGCAGAAATGAACCTGACTAGTATCCATGAGGACACAGGTTTGATCCCTGGTCTTGCTCAGTGGGTTACAGATTCAGTGTTGCCTTAAGCTGTGGTATAGGTCACAGATGTGGCTTGGATCTGACATTGCTTTGGCTGTGGTGTAGGCCAGAGGCTGTAGCTCTGATTTGACCCCTAGTCTGGGAACCTCCATATGCTGTGGGCACGGCCCTAAGAAAAGACAAAAAAAAATTACAGCCCTACTTTTTCAGTTCCTAAAAACCTTATGCATCTTATCTTAGTTACTCCTCTCAAAAGTCTTACACCATATTTATTATGACACTCATAGATGAAGGAACTGCGATTCAGAGTATTTAAGTAACTTGACAGGATCACACAGGTAATAGGTAGCAAAATTACATCATAGGCCGAGGAGGTTATGTCCCCAAGTTTTCCAAATAGACAGTTTTAGAGGAAACAGAGCGGTGGTTAACAGTCAGATGGGTTAAAATTTTGATACTACTCACCAGCTGACTTTCGGTGACTTCAACCTGTCTTTACTTGAAGTTCTTCACTTACAAAGTGGGGATAATCTCAATGCCTACTTATTGTTATAAAGATTACATGATCTTTATAGATATCTGTAATTAATTTAGAACAGTCTCTATAATGGAAAAGTTTCATTAAATAATAAAGTCACTGTCTTGCGTGCTAACGCACAGTCTAACTTTCAAGCTCCATATAGAAACCAGATTCTAAGCAATGGAGTAGATGAGTATTTGAGACCTCCGGTGGACAAAAATGTTTCAGAACAGCATTAGTTCTAAATGGAACCGATATCCAAAGTATAACAAAATAACAGTACTTTCTGCTTAGAATGACTCTTAAAAGCAACCTTTGAGATGCAGTTATATCTATATGAATTTTTGAAATTCAGTAAGGAGTTAAATTTAACAGAAGCAAACACTGGGCTTAAGAAGGTATAAAGTATTGGTGGCACTACCAAAGAATTCCAACCTTTTATGTGTTTTATGACAGCAATCTGATTGATCCTGCTGACAGCATGCATTTGAAGTCCTGTGATAGGAAGCTTGTAAGGCACTCATCCAAAAGAGGAGGGAGAGTGAGAACCTCCATAATAGGGCCATCTCTATCCTGAAAGAGCATATTATAGAAAACTGGGCTGGTTGAGATGCCTGTTTCTTTTCAGTTTTTTTCATGAAAAGAATTAAAGGAAACAAGGATACTGTTGGAACTAGAAAAAAATCTGTTGTCATCTCCATGATTTTATTTATTTTTATAATGATTTTTATTTTTCCACCGTAGCTGATTTACAGTGTTGCATCAATTTTCTACCGCACAGCTAGGTGAACAAGTCATACATACATGTATACATTCTTTTTTCTCACATTATTATGCTCCATTACAAGTGACCAGACATAGTTCCCAGTGCTGTACAGCAGAATCCCATTGCTTATCCATTCCAGAGGCTATGGTTTGCATCTGTTAACCCCAAATCCCCAGTCCCTCCCACTCCTTCCCCCTCCCTCTTGGCAACTACAAGTCTGCTCTCCATGTCCATGATTTTCTTTTCTGTGTAAAGGTTTATTTGTGCCATATATTAGATTCCAGATATAAGTGAAATCATATGGTATTTGTTCTTCTCTTTCTGACTTACTTCACTTAGTATGAGAGTCTCTTTTTCCATCCATGTTGCTGCAAATGGCATTATTTAGTTCTTTTTATGGCTGAGTAGAATTCCATTGTGTATATATACCACATCTTCCTAATCCAATCATCTGTCGATGGACATTTAGGTTGTTTCCATGTTTTGGCTGTTGTGAATAGTGCTGCAGTGGACATGCGGGTGCATGTGTCTTTTTCAAGGAAAGTTTTGTCAGGATATATGCCCAAGAGTGGGATTGCTGGGTCATATGGTAGTTCTATCTATAGTTTTCTAAGGTACCTCATACTGTTTTCCATAGCGGCTGTACCAATTTAAATTCCCACCAGCAGTGTAGGAGGGTTCCCTTTCTCCAAACCCTCTCCAGCATTTGTTATTTGTGGACTTATTACGATGGCCATTCTGACTGGTGTGAGCTCATGGTAGTTTTGATTTGCATTTCTCTAATATTCATTGATGGTGAGCATTTTTTCATGTGCTTGTTGGCCATCTGTATATCTTCTTTGGAGAAATGTCTATTCAGGTCTTTGGCCCATTTTTCAATTCGGCTGTTGGCTTTTTTGCTATTGAGTTGTAAAAGCTGTTTTTATATTTTAGAGATTAAGCCCTTGTCAGTTGCATCATTTGAAACTATGTTCTCCCATTCTGTAAGGTGTTTTTTTTATGGTTTCTTTTGCTGTGCAAAGGCTTGTCAGTTTGCTTAGGCCCCACTGGTTTATTTTTGCTTTTATTTCTGTTGCTTTGGAAGACTGACCTGAGAAAACATTTGTAAGGTTGATATCAGAGAATGTTTTGCCTATGTTCTCTTCTAGGAGTTTGATAGTGTCTTGTCTTACACTTAAGTCTTTAAGCCATTTTGAGTTTATTTTTGTACATGGTGTTAGGGTGTGTTCCAGTTTTATTGATTTACATGTAGCTGTCCAGTTTTCCCAGCAACATTTGCTGAAAAGACTGTCTTTTTCCCATTTTATGTTCTTGCCTTTTTTGTCGAAGATTAATTGATCGAGGTATCTGGGTCAATGATTTTATATTTTAGTACAACTAATAATGCTACACCAACTAAGAGAGTGTAACAGAATGATTAAAAGCAAAACTTTGTCAGATAATTAGTCCAAGTCCTGGCTGTGCCACTTACCAGTTGAGCGACCTTGGATAAACCACTTAGCCTTTTTGAGCATTAGTTTCACAACCTGAAAGTTGCTTTAATGGTATCTTATTTACAGAGTTACTATGAAAATTATGTTCCACAAAAATATAATGAAACAGTCTAATGCTGACCACAAAGGTGTTGAAAGTATAGTAATAACAGTAATTTTTGTTGCCAAGTAGAGATTAAGTAGTAATAAAGAGAAATAAGAAAACTTATGAATCATATTTCCATTTATAATTAAGCTGTGATGATGAAGCTTTGTGATTTGTTAGCAGAGGAAAGACCCTTTTTGAAATCAAAGGTTTATGGATGCAAACACACCTATGAAAAATTCGAACATATTTTCAAGTGATTTCAGTCAAAGCATCTTAAAAAGAATTATCTTTATTTTAATATAAGTAGAATCTTTATTATACTTCTCTGAACTAACTTTATTATGTTAATTTCTTCATCCATGCATATGTATGCTGTCATTATACATTCACAATAATAACACTGATATACAAATTTATAGATATGAGAGGTAAGAAAAACAGAATGATATAAGAGGAAAACACAGGATTTAGAATGAGATGATTGATACAATTTTGACAGTAGCCATTCAGAAGACACATGACATTTAATATGTCATCTAGATTTCCCATTCCCAGTATCTTCATTTGTAATATAAGCACGTTGATATTTACTCTCATCTTCCTTATGTAAGGAACTTCCAAAGGTGTGCTGACTTTTATTGGTTGTGAGAGTTGACAGTATCTTGTCTCAACTCTTTATTAAATTACATCAGGTAGATACCCTGAAATTAACAATCTTGGGAATAGTTACACCATGGAAACTGATGGATGCCACAAATCAACATATTCTTCACCACCATTTACATTTTCCCTCTGAGATCTGGATATTAATCTGTTGCTAGTATACTTCTGAGAATGTCAAATGAGAAAATGTGCCAGAAAGTGTTTTGTGAACTATAGCATATAATGCAAATATGTTATAATATTCATTATGGAAAATTATACATGGAGCATCTGTGACTTGCATATGAAAATGTCATTAAATGATCTTGTCTAATTAAAAAGCAAAGGCATAAATGAGCTTGTAGGACACATTTAAATTATTTAATTGACTTGTGTATTCTAGAAATGCCCTATCTAATCAAACCAATAAAGGGATGTTAGATAGAACTTTTGCAGGTTGACTAACCATACTTGTTTGCCCAGGAGCATGGGGTGTCACAGGATTAGGATGAGCTATTTCATTTTCAGTGTCCAGCACAAAATGAAAACAACTTGTTCAAAAATTACTGGACTTCCCTGGTGGCTCAGCGAGTTAAGGATCTGGCAATGTCTCTGCTGTGGTGCCATGTCAACCCCTGGCCTTGGCAGGCACAGCCAAAAAAAAAAAATGTATATATATATATGTATATATAATTTCAAGATAGCAAGAGCAAGCATTAAACCAAGTATGGACAAAGTTTGGGTGGGGAACACTCAGTTGCATGCATATGAAGTTGGCTGTATCTAGGACCTAGGACTTTCAGTGCTAAAATCAGAACAGTCCGCGGCAAACATAGTTATACATAGTTAGCGTTAATAGTGATACATTATCAAAGTTTTTGCACCTATGAACTATACCAACTGCAGCAGGTACTATCGATTCAGTCATAAGTAAGAGCAGGGAAGAGAGATAGCTTGAATAACACTTTATCTTTGAAGATCTTTGCTTGTTTCAGTCTCTGCAGTTCAGTGAACTCAGTGACTCTGCTGTGACTCCTGAGTCTTCCCAAACACACACAACTCTACTCTTAGAATATAGAAAGCTCTTGTGAAATTGTACCTTAAAACAACTTTCAGGCAAATTTTGAATGAAGAATGGACCATTATTCTTAATGTGCGAGATCACTTTGTAGCTGTCTTTATAAATTGGAGATGAGCTAAGAAATGTTGAAAAAAAATCACTGGATGATATAAATGTATAAATGTACAAAGTATCTACATGATTGCACATGTAATCATTTTCTTTACACACATACATAATATACACATATGCACACACAAACATTGATGTTACCAAGAGGAGAAATTAGTCTAATGTTTAAAATAATAATTTAAAGAGATAACATGAAATAATTCTGTTGCTCTTTTTTATTGAGTTTACGGCGATGGCTATAACTAATTATGACTGATTCACCATTATCTTTGTAAAACAATGAAAATAATTCCAGCATAGTTTCACTAATGGAAACTGCAGTGTCCATTACCTTGAAGACTTGCTAAGACAAGTGGTGAATCCCAGTACCTTTCCGATCCAGTAGTTCTTTGGTAGGGCTAGTGTATTTATTTCTAATAAATTTACAGAAGCCGCTATTGGCTCTGGGAACAGTATTTTGAAAACCACAGCATTTGTGGAACATTTGTGACCTTAACTGTCATCTAAAATTATATGGTCAGA
>PVHT020000035.1:5356656-5387114 GCA_004024745.2 Catagonus wagneri | reverse complement strand
TCCATTACCTTGAAGACTTGCTAAGACAAGTGGTGAATCCCAGTACCTTTCCGATCCAGTAGTTCTTTGGTAGGGCTAGTGTATTTATTTCTAATAAATTTACAGAAGCCGCTATTGGCTCTGGGAACAGTATTTTGAAAACCACAGCATTTGTGGAACATTTGTGACCTTAACTGTCATCTAAAATTATATGGTCAGAAACAATCATCCACCACTCTCTTTGCTTCATTGCTCTGTTCTCCGTACAGAAGGAAATATGTGAAGGAAACTATGTCTCAGAAAATGTTCCAATCAAATTAAAAGTATTTTCTAATAAATATAAATGCTAATTAATTGTATCTGTGCTGTAGAGCTAGCACTTTGAGAAAACTTGAAATTGAAGTGAAAGTTAATGTTACCATTATACCTAGGGACTTGCTTAGATACAAGGATCTTTTTTGATCTGCAATATTATATTTCTGCTGCAAGTAGTTTAAATTAAAAGCTTTTTAAAAGTACTCATCCATTAAATACAAACTCTTAAAAATCATTGTGTGTAACCCTCTAAGGCTATGCATTTCATAGTTCTAGAATAAAGTTGCACATTAGGAGAATGAATTAGAGGGAATATAGCCAGGGGGCCTAAGCGTCCCTTTACTTCAATCTTTGGATACACCAGTGTGCATTACTCTATCTTTTTTTAGGTTTCCTTTCTCCAATTATATCACTGAAACTCTATGAAATGTTATAATAGGTTAGAGATGCACTTAGAATCAAATCAAATAAATTAAATGTACTCTGTTCTGAAGATTTAACCATGTACTTTTTCACATTTTAAACTCCAACAAGCAAGATAAAGTGCAACATCTGCAGCCCACCTTCCTAGAAAGGCACATGCTGAATTAAATAAGATGACATATTTGAAAATGCCTACCCAGTGCCTGCCACACAGTAGTTGCTCAATCTTTTTCAACATCATTTTTAAGGGCATAGTTGGAACAGTTATCGATGTGAAAAATATTTCAAGGCAGGCATTCATGATATGGAATTTTAAAGAAAAAGCACTTTTAGACTGTCAGAATATAGGAGGAGAATATTTCAGGTGAAGGAAATAATATATTCAGAGGTAAAGTCTTTAAAGTGTGAGTTCAAGTTGAGGATAGAGAGCGAGTTTGCCTAAATCAGTGAATTTCAACTTTGGTTGCACATTAGAATCACCTGGGTGTTTTTAAAACTCCAGATGGCTGAGACCCACTCTGTACCAATTAAATCTGAAGCTCCAAATCTCCAGGGGTCAGAGAGAGGCATCAATAGTAAAAACAACAACAACAACAAACAAACAAACACAAAAACTCTCCAGAGTGCTATTGGGGAAGAAACGAAAGAGAAAAAGAGAGGGATTGACAAGTTGAAGTTTCCTATTGTTATCAGCCTGAAACTGTGTTTGTTAATTTCCCACAGGAATGTAGCACACAGATTTGAAGGCATAACACAGAGTAATTTGGGCAACTGTCATTGCCCTTCACAAAGAACTTTGAGCCATTTTGGCATCTGTGACTGCTAACAAGGTCCCTGCTGGCTTATTAGACTTTCCGTCCATGGGGAATCCTTGGACAAGAGAGGCAATAACATATTCTGCACCTTGCTGATATTCAAGAGATGAAAATAGCAAGTCACTAAATTCATTTCATGGTGCAGGATAAAAAGAAGGTTTCAAGGTGTGTCAGCGAGTCAGTGTAAATACTACCGTACTCTGGTGTGCAGAAAAGAGTGTGGGATTTGAAATCAGAGCTATATATTCAATTCCTTCATGGTCCATTTCTAGCATGAATTTAGGGGTGCTTTTTAATTTTTTTTTATTGTCTTTTGTCGTTTTAGGGCTGCACCTGCGGTATATGGAGGTTCCCAGGCTAGGGGTCTAATAGGAGCTACAGCTGCCGGCCTACGCCACAGCCACAGCAACGCTGGATCCTTAACCCAGTGATCGAACCCGCAACCTCTTGGTTCCTAGTCGGATTTATTAACCACTGCGCCACAATGAGAACTCCGAGGGGTGCTTTTTTAAACTTCTATAAACTTAAGTCTTCTCATCTGTAAAATTAGGACAATAATATTCATATCACAAGTAGCCCTGGGATTCAATGAGATCATGTACATGAAAGATATTCGAAACATTTGATGTATAAATAATTATTATTTGTGCCTAGAATTGCTCCTTGACTTGCTCTTCCAAAAAAATAAATCTCAGCAAGTAGGAGTTTCTGTTGTATCTCAGTGGGTTAAGAACCCAGCATAGTGTCCAAGAGAACTTCCATATGCTCCAGATGTGGCCATAAAAAAAAAAGAAGAAAAGAAAAGAAAAAGAGGAAAAAAATAAAAATAAAAATAATTCTCAGCAAGAGAAACTACTGATGTAATTTCTGTTTTTTTCATGATGATTTACCAGCCAAAAAATGAATTGTGTAAAGAAGTAAAATAGCAAATAATTTATTCACATTTTTATATTAGTCACATCCATGACATTTTCTCAATTTTGTCACTTAACAAGTAGTAGAGTAGAGCTCTTTTTGTAGATTTTATGGAGAGAAATGTTATCTTTCCTACTCCCAGTCTTCACAGGAGGATATTAGTGAAGGATTAAGTATTTTTTTCAAGCCTGGTATTTGTTTTTATTGAAGTATAATTGCTGTACCATTTTATATAAGTTACAGGTATACAACATAATGATTCATAATTTGTAAAGGTTATATTCCTTTTACAGTTATTACAAAATATTGGCTACATTCCCCTAATATATCCTTGTAGCTTATTTTATACCTGATAGTTTGTATCGCTTATTCCCCTATCTCTATATTTCCCCTCCCTCCTTCCCTCTCCCCACTGGTAACCACTAGTTTGTTTTCTATATTTGTGAGTCTGCTGCTTTTTTGTTATATTCAGCAGTTTGTTGAATTTTTTAGATTCCACATATAATATTGTACAGTATTTGTCCTTCTCTGTCTGACTTATTTCACTTAGCATAATGCCCTCCAAGTCCAGCCATGTTGCTTCAGATGGCTAAATTTCATTCTTTTATATAGCTGGGTAGTATTCCATTATGTGTGTGTGTTTGTGTATACACACCACATCAAGAAGTATTTTATATTTACTTTTCTTTTAAATACAGAGATGTGCAATGCTTTGTTTTTGATTATGAAATATCAAAGCAAAGGCTTTTGTTTCTACTTCTGAGGCATTTGCAGTCTGTTTTAAGAGATGATATACATAGTTCATTTTAAATTGTTAATGTAATCTGATTGTCTGTATTAGCAATCTGGTAGTTATCACAAAGAGGTTGGGAATTTATTCAACCTGTACCGTTTCTGTAACTGTTTCTGAGCACAGAACACAATATACTCTGACAAACCGTATGTGCTTCTTAACCAGATGTCCTTCATAAGAACACTGGAGACTTCCCTAGGTGCAGCAACTGGAAAGTTAGCTAAAGGAGTTGAGTAAAGGAACCCTAGCCTTG
Source organism: Catagonus wagneri (assembly GCA_004024745.2). NCBI lineage: Eukaryota > Metazoa > Chordata > Mammalia > Artiodactyla > Tayassuidae > Catagonus > Catagonus wagneri. The sequence goes on along the minus strand of PVHT020000035.1, from coordinate 5,383,621 downwards.
CTGAAAACACTCTGAGAAGGGCAATCCTAGTTTCCTGGATTAACCAGAAGCATCTAATGTTGACTGAGGTAGGTTTCTGTAGAGAAGTGGAGTTCAGGAAGGGAGAGGCGTCTGGTGCTGGGATGGACCCTGGTGGTGGAGATTTGTGGCAAAAGAGGCTTTTCTGTAATGGAAACGCCCCTATTCTTGATTGGCAGTTCTCATGATGGGCACATATTTATCAAATGCAGCAAGTTTATATGGATGATAACTACTATTCAGGAAGCATTCCTTTTTTTTTTTTTTTTTTTTTGTCTTTTTGCCTTTATGTAGAGCCGCACTTGCGGCATATGGAGGTTCCCAGGCTAGGGGTCTAATCGGAGCTACAGCTGCCGGCCTTCACCACAGCCACAGCAACGCGGGATCCGAGCCGCGTCTGCAACCTTCACCACAGCTCACGGCAACGCCGGATCCTTAACCCACTGAGCAAGGCCAGGGATCGAACCTGCAACCTCATGGTTCTTAGTCAGATTCATTAACCACTGAGCCATGAAGGGAACTCCAGGAAGCATTCTTTTTATGCCAGCTTCTGTACTAGGTGCATCGTACCTGCTATCAAAATTAATCCCCACCAGAACACTAGATAATGGGCATTAATTATTCTTTCTCTTACCAATGAAGAAACTGAGGATCACAAAATATAACTTGACAAATGTAATACTTTTGTAATAACACAGAATTTGAACCCAGGTTGCTTAGCTCTAAAGATCTCTTCTCTACAGCAGTATCTTCAAACTGGGATAGACACACTAGTGTGATATCACTGACTCTCTAAAGGGTAAATGGCACAGAGTTTTAAGGAAATTTATTTCCAGATCTTCCTCGTAACTCTACTTTTCTAAAATGGATCTGAATGAAAAGACTCCTGGACGTTCCCCTTTACCACCTATCCTTGCACAGTCTCCCTTTGACTTTTCAGAAGAAAGCGTACCTCTCACCAGTACTGAATCCGTTCTTATCACAGTACATTCCTAGAAGGAATAAAAACTCACAAAGTACCAACAAGTGGAGAACTCAAAATATTGGTGCCAGTGTCACTGAAGTGAATGACTTTAATGAATAGATAGCAAAGGTCTTGAAAGTCAGGTGCTTTGTAAATAGATTCATAATTTATAAGATTTCTTTCATTGACGAATTGAATCAGGCTTTCAACTGTAGTTGTAAACCAAATGAAAAAATCACTTAGATTTTCAATCGTCAAGACAAGCTAATTTTTTTTTCAATTTTCTTTTTACCAATAGGATTTGCCAGTCCGCTTACTGGGATAGCAGATGCCTCTCAAAGCAGTATGCACAATGCCCTGCACATCTACATGAATGGAACAATGTCCCAGGTACAGGGCTCTGCCAACGATCCCATTTTCCTTCTTCATCATGCATTTGTTGACAGGTTGGTTGGATTTTCTTCATAAATCATGTGATTATTGGTTTTAAATGTAGTGACTGTCAAGAAGACATAGAAAAAGCCAACAGGTACATGAAAAGGTGGTCAGCATCACTAGTCATAAGGGAAATGCAAATTCAAAGCAAAAATGAGATACTGCCTCATGCCTGTTAGAATAGCCATCATCAAAAGACAGGAGATAAATTCTGGCCTGGGTGTAGAGAAAAGGGAATCCTTGTACACTACTGGTGAAATTGGAAACTGGTATAAACACTATGGAAAACAGTATGGAGGATTCTTAAAAAATTAGAAGGAAAACTGCCAGATGATCCAGGAATTCCATTTCTGGTAATATATTCAAAGGAAACAAAATACTAACTTGAAACGGACACCCCTGAAGTTAATAGCAGCATTATTTTAATAACCAAGACATGGAAACAACATAAGTGTCTGTCAATGGATGAATGGATGAAGTTGTCACCGTCTCCACCTCACTCGTGTTCCCAGGAAAATGAATATAATATCAAATAAGTAAGTGACCATTGGCTTGGAAGATTATTAGGCAGATTTTCATTGCCTTCCTGGTAATTCTAATATAAGTGTTAAGTAATATCCCAAGTAATATCCCAACTCAAATCAGTTTTTAAGTATATAAGCATCAAAATTATGATAGCATGTAACATCAAAACCATGAAACCTATACATAAAGGAGGGAAGAAGAGTGTTTGGAAAAAATAATCTGTTCAGAACAGATAGATTGAACTCTTTTTACTGCACAATTTTTATATCACATGGTCCTTGTGAATTTTTGGCATTTTAAAAATCTTTAGCGCCATCCCATGAACTTTAAAGAAGCCTAGATTTCCTAGATACCTTGATGCCTCAGGCAAGGAATATGCAAACTATGGCTTGTAGGCCAAATCTGTCTCCTACCTTACTTGTAACTAAGGTTCTATTGGAACAGAGCCACAATCATTCATTTACATATAGTCTATGGCTGCTTTCACACTACAATGGCAAAACTGAACCGTAACATGGCCCACAAAACAGAAAATATTTTGTTTCTGGCCCTTTACAGAAAAAGTTTCCTAACCCCTGCCAAACTGCAGAATTTCATATTTATATGCCAGGTAAGAAAAAAAGGTTGATCTTTAGCTAGCCCTCCTGTAGAAAATGCTATAATTTAATTCAATGTCTGAAGGCATTTTTTTCTTAACAGAGATAAAGATATTATGAAGACCTACAGCTTTTAGAAGCCACTCTTCCCACCTTCGAAAATTAAAAATTTCTCTTTTCTCAGAAGTCTCTGTTAATCCTGTCTTCTGATTAGATATCTGTATAATTGTTAGAGTAAGTCAAAAATAATAAGCAAATGTCCAAGTAGTTTCTCATAATTCAGCCCCCATAGCCAAGCTGATGAAGATTCTGGGGATGGAGAAGGAGGAAGAAGCATCGTTATAGAGAAGGATAGAGATCTGCGGATTGCCACAAAATACAGAGGCATCTGAGCCTTTCTCTCAGGTCTCTTCTTACACATACTCATTTCTCCAATCTATTTACTGATGTTCAATTATTCTTATTGAATAAGAATACAAATATACTTATTGAGCACTTACTGCATGCTGAGTACATTACCGTGAATATTCATTACTGCAGCTATTATGCCTTCCTTTTACCAGTCTCTAAATCTGGAACGTATTTTCATTAAATTGTCTAATTTGCATTAGAATCTTCAAGACTCATTTTCATTTTTAGCTTCTCCATGAAGAATGGCTAGACCCTGCCTATCCAAAACTATCTCTCCCCTCCCAGGGGTGGTTGGGGCCAGCCCAAATAGGCTAACAAGATCGAATTACATACATATTTTCCCAGCTTTGCATTCAATGACCTCAAGTTGTAGCTTGAAATCAATTGGTGGGAGCATTTACACCAGGAAATTAGCAACTGCTACAAATTGAAGCCTTTACTCTGAAAGAGCTGGCTGTTAAAATAATGGCCAGTACACTGCTTCTCCCATCTTTAACTCACAGCACAGTCTCTACTTCTTATTTTGGACACATTATTTATATAGTTCTTACTGATTATGTTACTCACTCCTGCTTTGTATCTACCACTAATCCATGAGCTGCCTCCTGGCAGGGCCCATACTTTGAATTATATTTGTTTTTCTCACAGTGTTTTGTCTAGCATGTAATTAGTAGATGTATAATAAACTTCTCTCAAATAAATAAATGATTAAAAAAACCTTAACAAGTTAACATTTATCACAGCTACAAAGGGAACTACCAAGAAGCCATCTAACTAAAAAAATTTTTTCAAGTCTTATAAAATACAAATCATTGAATGTTATAAACATGTTTTAAGAGGGAGCATGTTTATATTAGACCTTGTTCTAGGCCCTGATTAAACAGAATAATGAGACAAGATCACTGGCTTGAAAAGTCTTAGTCTAGTGAGAAATACAAACAGCTAAACAACAATAGTACGTTATAATTCATGCACAATCATGGAAGACATTCTTGGAATGCTACATAAAAAGGATGATATATGAACTGAGCCCTGAAGAGCAGCAGGCCTACCAGACAAGAATGGATATTCAAGGATCAGGCGCATGACACTTACCTCATCGAAACCAAGCACAAACTGGAAATATGAACTGAAGAAGAAAACAGAAGAAGTTTAGCTTCCAAAACAAGAAAATAAGCCTCACGGCTCCTATGCAGAGAAAGTGATAAGATTCCAGTGGCCAATTAGTAAGCCACCAAAATATACCATTGTTGGGCAAATAAAGATATAACCTAATTTCTGTTCTCTACCGCTTTTAAGTTAAAAGAGAGAAAAATGAGAGAATGGATCTAGTACAAAAATTTTGAAAGATAAAATGTATTTAATTTTGCTATGTGCCAGGCACTGTTCTAAATCCTTTACAAGCTATATTTCATTTAATCCACAGCAACAAAACGTATTATTCCTATTTTAGATTAAAAAAGAGAAGTGGCTAAGTTCAGTAATTGTCTCAAGAGTATAGAGCTAGCAAAGAGCAGAACTGAGAGTTAAACATTCCAATCTTAATATAGAGCCATGTTCTTAACTGCTAGATAGGATTTCTAGAAAGTTCAAAGCTGAGTTTTCCTTCTGACTGCTCTTATTTCATTCATCAAAGACATTTTCTTACTACATTTTAGATACTATGTCAGGTACCATGCGTTTTTATTTATTGATATGAATAAAAGACTTCCAGATGCTTACAGTTCTTCAAAAAAGATAGAAAGGAAAACAACAACAACAACAATGAAAAAGAAAACACAGCAGTGTATTACAGTCCATAAAAGAAGTATAAGTGTATGAATCCAGAGAAGGAAGAACTTACCTCTGTCCTGAAAATCAAATGCTTTCTAGAGAAAGCTAGGCTCACGGAACTCCCTGATGGCCTAGTTAAGGTCACTGCTGTGGTACAGGTTCATTCGCTGGCCTGGGAACTTCTGCATTCCTTAGGTGCAGTCAAAAAAGAAAAGCCAGATTTTAGAGGCTTCACAAGGTCAGCACTATTTTCATTATAATATTAACATGTTGTTAATATGCAATGTTATTAACATCAATGTTAATAAAGATAGGCTTTATCTTTAAATGAATCAATAAATTTTTTAAAAGAATTGCATTGTATGGATGCGCCAATATTTATAATCACTTAATCACTTATTTACAGGCATTTTGATTGTTTCTTTTTTCTCTTTTTTTGGTTAAACAATGTTTATATATATGTGTGTGTGTGTGTGTCTGTACGTGTGTATGTGTATACACATATACTACACAATTATATATATATATAATTGTGAACTTTTGTGAGTACAGTTAAAGGACAAATTTTTCACATTGGAATTAAAAGGTGAGAGGTTAAATACATTTAAAATTTCCAAACTGCCTTCCAGAAATGATTGTGCTAGCTACATTTCCACAAATAGAGGATGAGAATGAAAGTGTGTCAGCCACACTACACCTTCATTTGCATAAGACATCACCAAACTTATTAATCTTTTTTTACTCTGAAAAGTGGGAAAATATTCGTCTTTTTCTATTTCCTATGGATGTTATAGATTAATTGTATTTTTCTTACTAAAATGTCTACCTGCAATCTTGCTATTTTTATTAGATTTATGTCTTTTTATTATTGAATTGTATAGGCTCTTCATAATATTTTAGTTAGCTTTTTTGTCATAAACATTACAAATATATTCTGCAGTTGTTAATCATCACTTAAATATTAATGGTATGTTTTTTGGTGTTCAGAAGTTAATATATGATCTGTTTATATAATCGTTTATATACAGTCTTCTGTTCACAGCTTCAGAGTCTTTAACTCTTTGTTCCTCAGTATTCTTTTCTGCAAAAAGAATGGATTGATCTAGAGTTCCACAGTTCTTTCTGGACTTTACAGTGCTTTAGATAATGTGTTTTTGAAGAAATGACAGTAGAATGCATTAGTACAATTACAGAGCTTTAGCGGGTTTCTTAGTGACAGCTTAATCATGCTTTTAGTTATGATTAATAGGTAACTGACAAATAGATAAGTCCAATTCATAGTATAAATTCTTTTCCTCTGCTATTCAAATTAAGGTCTGACAGGGTCTCTAAGCTATTCTCAGATTTGTAAAAAACTTTCTGGCAAGGAGAGAGGATTGAAGAGTAATCATCCTAAAAGAAAGGATAGACTGGAATGTTGTTTATTCTTTTTCTCTAAGAAGATCATATTCGGGGCATGCTAAAGATGGACACTTGAAATTTTAAACCAATCTAACACTACAACATCCATCAAGCAAAGCTAATGCTTTAGCAATGGAATCAGGAGCTTTTTGCTTTTGGATTCCTCAGGAAGGAAGATAAGCGTTGGTATAGTGCACTGTGGATAAATGTCAGAGCAATAGAAAGAGGGTTTTAGAAGTAATTCCTTTTCCTCGATACCTCATTGCTCAAGGAGGGTTCACATGGACCACAGCAAATGCACTTCTGCATGCATGCATTCATTCAGCTGTTGATCCAGCAAACACTAAGTCGCCTCTATGCATTGTGCGCTGAATAAGGCCATGGGGATGCAGCAGTCACCATTACTATTCCTCCTCATGTAATGCGGTAATGCCACCTGGCTCAGATGTGTAAAAGACTGAGCAACATAAAACAAAATGTAACTTCTGCAGTGGTTTCTTAGGCCAGAGAATGTGGGAGTGAAGAAAAGGGCGTCAAACAGGGACTACAGCGGTGGTCCTCTTGGACGCCTGCATCTCCAGCAGCTACCATCCCGCCTGGCACAGAGTGGATATCAATGAATAGTTGTTAGATTCCAGTGTTTGGAATTCTTTTATGAATGGTGGCTTTATGAAGAATGAGTAGGATTTTGACTCATGAAGTTTCGTAGTAAAAACATTCAATTCATGAGGAACAAAACAAGGAAAGAACAGAGTGTGAAATTAATAGATACTCCAGGAAATAGGTAATAGTTAAAATGCTACTAAAATATCAAAACCACAGCTTATGTTTGAGTGTTTACTGTGCACCAAATGCTAAGGGCATCGATGGATTGACTCATTTAATAGTTACAACAATTAAATTCAGTGCCACTATCATTCCCATTTTAGGTACAAATGGACTAAAGCTCAGAGATTAAGTAACCTGTCAGGATAGGACCCTGTGTTCTTAACCTGTACTTACGCTGCTTTGTAAAGGGTTTAGAGGGTGATTTAACAGAAGACATGCGTGTGTATGTGTGTGTGTGAGTGTGTGTGTGTGTGTGTGTATACACACACACATATGAGAGAGAATATACTGTTACCCCAGTGCAAGAGCTGACAGGTTAGGTGGCTCTTTTGTTTGTTTGATTGTTTTGGCTGCATCTGAGGCATGTGGAAGTAACCTGGTCAGCTATCAAACCTGCGCCACAGCAGTGATCCAAGCTGCTGCAGTAACAATGCTGGATCCTTAACCCACTACGCCATAAGAGAACTCCCACAGGTAGTTATTTTGAACACTAGACAAACAACATGGTTACTTCTGCAGACGGCCAGTTGATCAAGCAGGACAAGCTGGTGAAAAATTTAGCAAGCTCAAACTGAGCAGGGGGCAAGGGGAGTACAGGGGGCAAGAGGGGGGCAGGCAGCGTGGGGTGGGAGATATGAAGGGGAACAAGACTGGGCAAAAGTACGGAGTAAGATTTGCAGCTGAGAGTGCCTAGAAGCTTAAAACCAATGTTTTAACTGATTTTTTTAAAAATTTTTTATTGAAATATAGTTAATTTACAATGTTTTGTTCTAGGTGCACAACAAAGTGATTCACTTATTTATCTAAATCTATATGTATATATTTTTTAGATTCTTTCCCATTATAGGTTATTACAAGATATTGGGTATAGTTACTGTGCTATACAGCAGGCCCTTTTTGGTTATCTTATTTATTTATATATTTTTTGTCTTTTATCTTTTTAGGGCCACATCCACAGTATATGGAGGTTCCCAGGCTAGGGGTCAAATCAGAATTGTAGCTGCTGGCCTACACCACAGCCACAGCAATGTGGGATCTGAGACGCACCTGTGACCTACACCATAGCTCATGGCAACGCTGGATCCTTAACCTACTGAGCAAGGCCAGGGATTGGACTCGCATCCTCATGGATACTAGTTGGGTTTGTTAACTGCTGAGCCATGACAGGAACTCTTGGTTATCTATTTTATATATAATAGTGTGTATATTTTAATCCCAAACTCCTAATTTACACACTCCCTTTCCCCTTTGGTAACCATAAGTTTGTTTTCTATGTCTGTGAGTCTATTTCTGTTTTGTAAATAAGTTCATCTTATCATTTTTTTTTTTTTTTAGTTTCTACACGTAAGTGATATCATATTTGTCTTTCTCTGTCTGACTTACTTCACTTGGTATAATCACCTCTAGGTCCATCCATGTTGTTGCAAACGGTATTAGTTATTTCATTCTCTTGTATGGCTGAGTGGTATTCCATTGTGTATATATAGCACATCTTTATTCATCTTAAAAGCTTCTCTGATGTGGACAGGGCTCACCATAGGGAGCAGGTACTGACTCAGGAACTAAGTGAGGCAGAGGTGGAGAAGGCAGAAGGAACACCCAACTTCTAGTAGCCCACAATCTAGTTCCTAGACTCTAAGTGTGGATGAGAAGTCCTCTCGTGGAAGAACCATGGGACCTGGGGTCAGAAGGCCTGTGAGCAGGTCCTGGCTCTGCTTTGTGATACACGTGCGACACCAGGAGGACTCCTGAACCTCTCCCAGCCTCAGCTTCCTCACTGACAAAATGGTGGTAACATCACTACTCTTCTCATAGGAATGGGAGTTTATGGTTTATAACACATTATCGGATGACTAGTTCTTATAAAGAGAGAAGAGTATCAGGAACTTTTATAAAGCCTCATAATCCTTTTGTTCTGTACTCGCTCTTTTGCAAGCACTCTCCAGGATCGACTTTTCCTTGGTTCTCCTATAGCCTGTCTCTTGGCTGCAAGGGAATCCGGATAGGTACAAACCTGAAGCAAAACATTCCAGGGACGGCAGGCCTGCCTCACGCTGTAGCTACAGATTAATTACACCTTTTGGAGTGACTTCTTGGCTGTAGTTGCTGATGAGGCTTCCTTTCCCTTCTAGTCCCCAAGCCTCCCCTGGGCCATCCTGCTAAGAAGGCTACCCCAACCCACATGCCTGCAGACCAAATGCCTTGCCAACTTGGCAGCTCAGAAATACTCCAGGCAGAAGGCAGGTCCCTGGAGCTTCAGGAATGAACAGCAGATTGCCTGCCTGCTGGTGACTGCAAGGCTGAAGCTTGCTCTGAAAGACAAATCCCAGGGTTAAGGGAGGAGGTGAGCTCAGAAACCAGAGAAATTCCTGCTCTAGGAATTGGATGGGATAGTAGTGGAGGCCCTCTCTATTTCTTGTTTGTTTGTTTGTTTGTTTTTCATATTTAAAGCTAGATTTCTGACCAGCTTTAAAAATACTCCCTAGATTTAATCCCCTAGAGTAAGTTGCAGTTACACCATTATCATCGTATTATCCCCATTTCCATAGCTGATTCTGTTGTTGCTGTTATCAGTGGATTAGCTCTGATACCAGTCTGCTTTGGCAAAATATATTTGTAAGTTTGTCTGTCTCTCTGACTCAGTCTTGAGCTCCTTTAAATCCTGGTATATGCATTGATCGATAGATCATCTGTAGCATTTAAACGAAGACCCAAGCACCTAACAACAAAGACCCTAGCACGTAAAAGAGACATTCATTAAATACTTACTAAAGTGTGATGCACTTGATTAGATGACAAAGAGGCCATGTACTATAACTAATAATCTTAAAAATGGTCCTCCTACAGGATGGGGAATCTCCCAACTTTCTGCAGTATTAATATGTCTTAGTACCAGGGAAATTAAATGGTTTAAGATAAAATCTTTTTTTTTTTTTTTTTTTTGCTTTTTAAGGCCACACTTGCAGCATATGGAGGTTCCCAGGCTAGGGGTCGAATAGGAGCTACAGCTGTCAGCCTACACCACAGCCACAGCAATGCTGGATCCAAGCTACATCTGCGACCTACACCAGAGCTCACAGAAACACTGGATCATTAACCCACTGAGTGAGGCCAGGGATCAGACCCACATCCTCATGTATAGAAGTCAGATTCGTTACCACTGAGGCACAATAGGAACTCTTTAATTTTTTAAAAAAGCTAAAGGCTATTAAAGAACTTTTGTACACTACTGAGAATGAAAATGGACAGAGGAAGAGACATGATAGTGACAGGGAAATTTTGCCAAAGGTTCTTGAGATTTGAGGTCCAAAGCCCAGTGGAGAGATGGGCCTTTCCGAAGAAAAGGGATGGGTCTTCATTTATGCCTGACTGGAGAAAAAGAGTAGGGTATAGATGCATGTGTGCTTGGAAACATAATTTTGAAAAGATTAATGTATTCTGATCTGATTGCTCCTATTTTTCTCACTGAACTATGAGGGGAGTTCACTGGCTCTAAGAAGGGTAGGGGCTAACTGGAAGGATAAGAATGGAAAAGAGTTTATGTAAGTTTTGGGAAAAAAATATTAGATAAATCACCTTTTATTATGTCATTCAATACAGCAGTAGTCTGCTGAATTAAAGAAACCTGATGGATAGACTATAGTAAAGAAATATAATATCATGAATTTCATTACAAGTTAGTACTATGCAAGGCATTTTCAATATATTGTCTTTTTTAATCTTTAGCATAGGTATTTATTACCCCCTTTTTCAGGAGTTTGAAGATGGAAACTCAGAAAGATTAAATATGTACCCAAAGTTTCAGAGCTATTAATTTACTGAAATAGGACTTTAACTCACTAGTCTTACTTGAAGTCCCTGTCTTTCAGTTCTGTCATTATACCAATTAGAAGATTACTCAGTCACATCGTAGGGTGTGGGGTGGTATATTACTTAGCTAAGGCTGCCGTAACATGATACCCAGAACCATACATAGTACAAAAGAAATTTATTTTACCACAATTCTGGAGGCCAGAAGTTTGAGATTACGATATCTGCAGGATGTTTCTCTGTCTTTAGCTTGTATATGGCTGTCTTCTCCCAATATTTTCACATGGTCTTCCCTCAGACCATGTTTGTGTCCTAATTTCCTCTAAAGACACCAGTCAGATTGAATAAAGGACCACTCTAATGACCTCATTTTAACTGAATTACTTCTTCAAAAACCCTATCTCCAAATAGTTACGTTCTAAGGCTCTGTGGATTAGAAGTTCAACATATGAATTTGGGGTTGGGGGAGAGCATAATTCAGCTTGTAACAGGTGGTGAGGATGAACATCAAACTGTAGTAGAATGAAAACAGACTAGGAATTGAAAATGTCAAATTAGACCAGAGTTTTAAAAATGTGACAGCAAACTAAGATAGATAGGACAGAAAATTGTTGGAAGGGAAGAAGAATTAAGAAAAAAAGACTTTTTGAAAATTTTTTTTAACAATCAGAGATACATGCCTGAATTTTTAATTTAAGGGAAAATTGATAAGAAACAGAAAAAACACTAAAAGCGAAACACATTGAAATACTTTGAAAAGTAAACTAAGAACAAAAATATATGGTTTCAATTCTAGAAGATCATTATCTGGAGGAAATTAGCCCGTATTTTCCCCAAAGGAATAACTAATCAAAGAACGATAACTGATGTATAAAATATCCACTGGAAATGCTATATTCAGAACCTCATTTATCAAATTACTCATAAAATGTCTTGTTCTCATGACTTTGTTTTCTTAAGGTAATTTAGATGATATGAGGGTTTCTGGAAACATCAAAACAACATTTCTGCATTGTAGGACTGGCAAAGCAGAGAACAGAGTAGACCAAGAAAGTACAATACAAATGTTATTTCCATCCTGGAATCAACAAGGCCCAAGATAACTACTGACAAGTACAAAATGTCACAATAATCTAGAAATAACAGTGAGGATGTGGATCTGTTGGACTCTCAGGAAAGACAAATTACCAGATTCACAAAGTCGAAATGGCAGTAATGAAAAAGGGTTTTCTGTAGCTGTGTCCTTATACAAAGCAGTCTATAGGGAGAAAGACAAATATTTCCCCAAAGAAAAACAGTTTTTAAGAAAGGTCGTTTTCCCTTGAACAAAGAAACAGCAGGGCCCTTTTAATTTCAGGGGGAAAAAAGCAGAATAAGCCTCCAGATTCATAATGTGGGGTTTTGTCTAACGTCAGTACAGCATGGAGTTTGACAGCAGAGTTCTTTTCTGTCTCCCAGAGGCAGCTAATTTTTGTCTGGCAACAAGGCAGGGACGGGAGTGGAGGAGCAAACACTTCCCCTTGTTCAAAGACGTCATCAAGATGTGCCCACTGATTTGACCTTCTAGTTGGACCCAGGCAATCAGAAGCTTCTCACCCCTTCCTTGTCCTTGGAATGTGCAGTCTGCCCACAATTCATTCCCACAGTGGGATTTGCCCCCAAAGACCTAGCTTGGAGAGTGAGAGTGTGAGGTGCTCTTGAGACCAGCAGGAGGGCTTATGTGACTGAACCCAGCTAAAGCATCTACATAAACTTTCAAGATTCTGGTGAGCAGGTGTAGAGAGCTACTCACCTTGCAGCCTCCTAAGACACACTCCCTTGTAAATTCCCGAGCTTATTAAAACCCCACCTACCAATCAGAAGTGGTTTGCCTTTTTCTTCTGTCTCTCACTGCCCTCCGTTAAGGGAGTTGGTTTTCATCTTACACCCGGGAATTTCCTGAGGTGATTTGTGGACCGACCAACACCTCCCATTTCCCAGTGGTTGATATCTTTTCTTCGTATGAAAGAAAGATCTGTCAAAGTTCCTGTCTTGGCACAGCAGTAACGAACCCGACTAGTATCTATGAGGATGCAGGTTCAATCCCTGGCCTCACTCAGTGGGTTAAGGATCTAGTGTTTCCGTGAGCTGTGGTGTAGGTTGCAGACACGGCTCCGATCCCTGTTTCTGTGGCTGTGGCTGTGGCTGGCAGCTGCAGCTAGGATTAGGCCTCTAGTCTGGGAAACTCCACATGGCGTGGGTGCAGCCCTAAAAAGATAAAAACAAACAAATGGGCAAGAAAGATCTGTGGTCTGAACAGTTTTTCTGCCCTTCTTTCACCAGCAGCCAGTTAACACCCTGTGCTGAGCAGCACAAATGGGGCCTCTCCAGGAACCCCCTCCTTCACCTTCACACTGAGCCAGGCCTCCAAGTCCTTGCATGGGTGTCCAGTAGAGGCCTGGGGAAAAGAGCTGGGAAGTGGTCATGTGTTCTTCTGGTCATGTGTTCTTAGACTCTCAGGAATCCTAAGCTTTTCAGAGCCAACATGTAGTTGAATCAATTTATTGTAATTTTATCAATTCATTAAAATTCCAGCTATTTCCTTCTTACTGAGTTTTACAGCTTTCACCCTTCCCTCTCATAATCTGCCAAGGTTGAAACCATTCACATATCTTGTCTCTCCTCAACATTTTTGTCACCAGTTGAAATCAGTTTGCCTGGTTTCAGGGTGAGTCTAGCTCTCGTGAGGCAAAAATATGTTTTTCTTTAATGATGACTTTTTCTAATTGTTAAATCGGGAATGACATTCTCTTGCAACATTTTTACCTCTTACGCAGAAACAGAACTGATGGCTGACAAGTATTAATTTTCTCCTCTCTTAGTGACAAAGTGAAGACAATACTAGTGTCAGTGGTAAGTGTCAAGACAGACATAACCCAGCAAAAACCTTGGGGCAAAGACTAGGGAGTGAGGAATGGATCCTATGAGAGCAGAAAATCATGGCTAAGATATACAAATGTGTTTAGATGTTGAGACAGATGTGATGTCAGAGGAACTACTGAATTGGAGTGGTATAAAGCTAAGAATCAAAGTTTATGGGGAGTTCCCTTCATGGCTCAGTGGTTAACGAATCCGACTAGGAACCATGAGGTTGCGGGTTTGCTCCCTGGCCTTGCTCAGTGGGTTAAGGATCCAGCGTTGCCGTGAACTGTGGTGTAGGTTGCAGACGCGGTTCGGATCCCGCGTTGCTGTGGCTGTGGCAAAGGCTGGCGGCTACAGCTCCTGTTAGACCCCTAGCCTGGGAACTTCCATATGCCGCGGGTGGGGCTCTACATAAAGGCAAAAAGACAGAAAAAAAAAAAGAATCAAAGTTCATGAGTAAGTATCAGAATTCAGAAATAAAGAAATTAAAAGAAAGGCTCCAGCTCTGCTGTGCTACCATTTCCCACCCAGAATAATTCTTTGAGTATACTATTATTACTGCGGGATTGAAGTGGGAGAGCTGAGCATACATAAAGTCAGAACAAAGGTGAAAAATGGAAATAGCATTGTGTGATAGTCATTTGTATTCTGACCGTTGGCATCATGAAACTGCACATATGGCTCAAACTTTATATTCAGAGGCTGTTCTATCATCAAAGTCCAATATGAGTAAAAAAGCTAGTGATCTAGGTCTGCACATTTGGCTGTTGAGCACTCAGCATTTTACTAGTGCAACTCAGGAATGTAAGTTTTAATGTTAATTTAAAAATGAATGTGCTCAGGTTCCCATTGTGGCTCAGCGGATTAAGAACTCTACATAGTGTTCATGAGGATTCGGGATCGATCCCTGGCCTTGCTCAGTGGATTAAGGATCCCTTGTTGCTACAGGCTGCAGTATAGTTCACAGATGCAGCTCAGATCCATTGTTGCTGTGACTGTGGTGTAGGCCACAGCTGCAGCTCTGACCCCTGGCCTGGGAACTTCCATATACTGCAGGTGTGACCAAAAAAAAAAAAAGAGAGAAATGAATGTGTGCTTCTATTGTTGAAAATCTTTTATTTGGAACAATTTGAGTATGTGCATGTATATGTTTTCATCTGTACAGAGTGTGAAATCTAAAACATGTCAAGCATTTCTGGTAATTTCCTCTGTCTTACATCTTCAAAGTATACTCTATAATTACTGACTAGATTTTTTTTTTAAATTCTGTATTAGAAAAATAACCCATGATTTTTCTTTTCTTCTTGTTTTGGCTGCACCCACTGCATGAAGAGGTTCCTAGGCCAAGGGTCAAACTTGAGCCACAGCAGTGACAACACCGGATCCCTAAGAGGGCACCAGGGAAACCCTAGAAGAACTTTATTTTCTAGTTTATTATTGAAAATGATAGAGATTTGTGTGTGTGCATGTGTGTGTGTGTTTCATATCAGCCATAAGGATTCAGTGAGAGAAAACAGAAACCATATCAGTTATCTTAACATAAATAATTTAATGCAAATAATAGGTTAAACAGATAAAAGAATTTAAAAGTGAAAAAAGAAACAAAGAATACAGGGATAGGAACTGGAGGAAGCAGTACCCCTTCTAGGGCTGGGAAGAATAAGAAATTGTTAGTGATACTGGAAGCCAGTTGCACTTGGAGGGTATTCACAGAAGTGGACTCAGACTTTTGGTGGGGGTCGGGGTGGGCACTGTTCAGCTGGTATAGGTACCTCATGGTACTTTGATATTAGAAAAGGGGCCTCATGGAGCAGGAATTTAAACCTCTACATAGTGGGCTCTCATCTGCTGGTCTTGATATTTCAGATGTTCAGGAGAATTTTACAGAACTAGATACAGGCTTCCTTGGGGGAATATAGCCCACTTATGTTGAAACTTCTTAGAGCGAAAGACAATGATGATTCTGGGAGTGTGATAAAAATGCTGGAAGCTACAAGCTGTCTGGGCGCAGCCAGAAGCTGGAAGAGTATGGGCTGCAGGCGTACAGTGAAGTGCAAAAGTTCCTCAGAAGAACCCATAAAGAATCGTGCAGGCTTCCTTACTCATCCAGTGACAAAAAGTTCAAGGATATTAGCAACAAAACCAAAAAAAAAAAAATGACCCTGGCTCGCTAAAGCTCTCAAAAGAGAAATTTTGCCTGAAAAATCAAGAAAGTTTCAGAGTTTGGATCAATAAATAGGGTGGGTGTGGGGCAAAGGGTACACGGAAAGCCTTTTAAAGTGCAACACTATGACTAGCTTTCTGGGTGCCTTGTAAAAGATAGATTCAAATGTCTCATCCTGTTCATCTGAATCACTTTTGTAACTCACTTTAACGGGGGAAGAAAAGGCCATTGTTTACCATTGTACTACCACTGAGGCAATAACTGACACCTCGCTTTGTGTTATGGACTAAAACTCATTAAAAACAGTGCTGCTCTTCCAAAAAGAAAAATAAAATAAAATAAAAAGCTGGAGGCTGTACTCTACTGCCCTTCTGAGGGTAATGAACAGTTGTTGAAAAAAGCAAGAGGGCAAGAGGGAGCAATCCCTGTGCTTCCAGTCTGTCAGGGATCCAGGTGGCAAAGGAGACATGCAGCTCACAGTCTCAACTCCAGTATCACAAGGTGGAGTAGAGTAGGAAAACCTTAGGACTGAGCAATATCAGCTAATAACTAGCAGAGTTCACCCATTCACTATTTAGCATCAAACTTTTATTCCTAGAGGATCTGAATTCTAAGTTATTTTGCCATTCTTTGGTTGCTACAGGCTTCCATTAAATTTTATTATTCAATATGGAAACACTAAAAACTCCCCAGAGAATTCCCTGAATTCCTTACATAGTATTTCCTGCACTGCTGTGTGGCAGAAACCCAAATACATCTTGATAATCAGGATCATTCACAATATCAATTATTAATATTAATTAACCAACATAATAGCCTTCTTTCATATACACAGGCTCAGTGGCATGAAGCATTGAAAATATCCTTCAATTAAATTTCCAGTTCAGTGCAATTTTTCTATGTACTCATGGGGAAGCTTGTCATTCTATTTTAGAAAATAATACCCAAACCCCAGACAATTTCAAAATTATGGTGACAGGAAAAAATATGTAAATGGGTTATAAAATGTCATTGTGAAAGGAACCTTTCTCATTTCCACTCTTATTTCTAGCACCTGCAGAGAATGAATGCTGAAGAAATATTGGTCAGTAATTCAAAGCTTATACAGCTTTTATAAGATCTCAATGCTTTAGGATGTTTTCTCCTAACTGGTACCCTAACTGAATCTTCAGTGTCCAGTCCATTATTTTATTAGGCTAGTTGCTTTTAGGTAATGGAGTGCATGGTAAAACTAGTGAATTCCATAGGAATAGCTCTTTTGTATTGCTTTTGCTGTGAAGTGAGTTCAGTAGTAGAAGCAATGTCAAGTAGGAGAATGTGACAATAAAGAAACACTTCATGGGTCCATGGGTGATGGTACTGGTAGAAGAATTACAGAGAAAGCAAATCCATTTGCAAATTTTCATCTGTTCTGGTCAAAGCAATTGAGGTATGATTTATGATGATAGGACTCCAATATAATCAGTGTACTGGGTGAGTGAATCATCCCCTGCTTGAAAGGGATGTTATTTTATCAGAACCTCATAGCTGATCTCTGGTATTAGCTGAGTTGGCACTCCATAGTGATAGTAGCTAGGTCAGTCTTTGTGAGAAGGAAAGCTATACCACTGAACACATGCCTGGCCTCCCTCACTGTCAATATGGCTACTTTGTACATGGATTTATTGAGCAAACATTGTTGGAACTTAAGAAAGAAGCTGAATGACATCAACAGAATGTATCTCTTTATCCATCTTATTATTGAAAATGGAAGGGTGTATTTGGGTCTGTAAAATAATAGCTTAGTAACTGTCACAGTTTCTAAATATAAAATTCTATTATTCTATAGCATCTATTCCCCCCCCCAATATAAATTCCCTCAGAGACTCCTCCCTTGAAAATTCTTTCTATGGAGAAAGACAAGTAAGATGTTTTCCAAAGTGTCTTTCACACCCTCTTAGACTGACAGACCCTAAAGGCTTCGGTATGTTACGATGAATGGTGCAGCTCTTCCTATTGCATACAGGCCTCTAAATGCCAAGAAGAGTAATATATACATCCTTTGAGGACAGAATGAAAAGTAGATACCTTAATTCAAGGCACAGAGAGTTAAAGGCAAAGTATACTCACCTACCCTTCAACTATGGAGAATCAAGATATCCCTGAGTGGAATCACCACAAATGTTCCCCACTCCAAGGAGCCTTTGTGCAAACCGCAATCTCTTCCTTGAAATTCTCCACCAGTTTCTCTCTCTGTCTTCATTCATCCCTTGGGCTTCTAGCTAACTTTTGAGCTCCAGTTCACATGTTGTTCTTCTCTTTTTCCTTCCCTTGAGTCAAAGCTGATCACTTCATTTTGCTTAGTTCTGTCCTAGTATACATTAAAACTTCATATCCACATGTCTGTCTTCCTCACTCGACTGTGGTGCTCTTCACTGCAGAGATAATATTTCTGAGGTCATTATGTGCAAGAATTATAGTAGTCATGCAGAAACATTTGTTGAGTTTTGAGTAGAGACATTGAGTTTTGGGATTAACAAACAATGACCCTTGATTTAGGCTTCTAGTCTATGCAGAAGATGGCCGGATACCATACAATTAGCTGCAGCTGAAAGAGTCAGTCTGTTTGGAAATAAAAATTGCTTACTCAGACAGGTTTAATTTGGGGACAGACACTTAACTGTCAAAAGAAGCTTTATTTTGAAAAGTAGAGACTTGATTCTAAAAGGACTTCACCAATAAGTTAATAAGATAGTAGCCAGGTCATGGAAACCTGGTAGAAAAGAAGAAGCACAGTTATTGGAATGGATATAGATGGTTAGGGTCAGTACATGATCAAGGAAGGCTGAAGTATTATTGGGGAGATCTGCCAGTCCTTCCCTTAGAGATCGAGGTCAGTCCTCAAAACTGGGACAGCCCCGAGCCCAGGAGAGAAATAAAGCCAAGTTGTAAGTGAAAGGGCTATGGGACCTGGAAAAAATAGGTCAGTGCTTCTTTTACTGTTTACGATTAACTTTGTAACAATTACTTTGTATACCATGAAAACATCTCTTTTCTTAAATCCCTCCAATATCCATCCACTTACATTTTACTTTTGTTTAATTATTTATTCATTTATTTGCTATCCCTAACATAATTTCATGAGAATGTTTCCCCCAGCAGAGTCTGTGATGCACATCATCAAAAGTCTCAAAGGAGGTGACGAATAAATCCTCATCTTTTTCTAGTCCAGTATCTAAAATCTTTTTAAAAGTACTTAAAATCTTTTCATTTTTCACACCAAATAAGCAGCAACCCCCAACTTACTTTACTGTTTTTTTTTTTCCCCATTTTGCACATCTTCCTTGGGCCAGATGTTGGCATATAGGTGATGGAAATTTTTCCTTAGTTTCTTTTTTGAGACAGGTTACTATATCCATCAGACTTCAAGCCAAGAAATCAATTTTCTTTTTATTCTTGCTTGATTTGATGCAGAGAGCTAATATGAAACACAGTTTTTCCTCTTCATTGCCTTCTAGGTATCAGATGTCATAATTCCTAAACTTATAAATAGTAAAATAAACAAAGACAAAAAAACAACTTTTCTTGTCTGTGCTCAGGTGGAGTCTCCATCTAAGATTTTTCACCTTTCACTATGGCAATCAATATACATCCCATTGTCACGATGCAAAACCCTCAAAATAAATTAAAAGACATAAAAATAAATACCATGGAAATAATTAGAGCAATTGCTTGAGATTTTGTTTTCACCCAAACACAATTACACATTATTAATTTTATGAGAAATGTGAATGGATTATTTTTAAAAAACCAATTAGGCAGTAGCTTTGGCTGCCTCACTCAACTTGAGATACTTAATACATTCTGCTCAATGTCTGTCTCATTTATTTTCTAAATCCAGCCTGAAAGAATAAGTAATCTACTATGAAAGTGGTTCTCAATCCTTGCTGCACAAATCCATGGGATGTTTTTTTTTAAATACCCAGATGCAGGCCCCTAGACATAGAACTTCTTAATAAATATGGAGTCCTGGGCATAAGCATTTTAATGGCTGAGAACTACTGTGTTCGTGCTCATAATGACTGGGTTAGAATTAGCAACATTTACATAACCACAGATGTGTCAAAAGTGAATTTTAAGAGCACAGATATCCACCAACATAGAGCATTCTATTAACCTCTTCTCTGCATAGCTGGACTTCTTTCTTTCTGGCTTAGCATTTTTCATATTAAGAATCAAATTCCACCTTGTGAAGAATATTTGGGCAGGACAATCTTATCTTGCCTAACTCTTCTTTTTCCAAGAAGGTTGGCACTATTTAAACCTCTATCACAGCTAAAGAAATAACAAGCAGACTACCTAAAACTGTAATCTTAGCATCTCTGTCCCCCTGAACCACAGATCTCACACCCAGTTAGATCCTTCCACAAAATTTTTTAAAAAATATAAGTAGTACCAAATAGGACTGTATTGAAGTATCTAATGTAGCTAGGTTTAGGGGAAAATGTCATTCATATAAAGATTTGGAGAAATAAGACCAAAGAACGCATTTTCAAGATGTGTCAATTTGGGTCAAAGTCAAACCAGAATCCATCACATCCCTTTGAATGCTCATGTTTCAATCCCTAGATTCCCTGCTCAGGGTTTTACCTACCTAAAATCAAGGCAGTGTCCAAACTTGCTTTACTTGTGACTCAGTTTTTTCTTCCAAACCATAAGTCTGTCAATTTCCCAATATATCTGCTGATCCAACCTCAAAGAGTAATGAGAGAAACATTTAGAACTTCTTAAAATATACTCCACTATTTTTTTTCATTTTTAAAGTTTTATTGAAGTATAGTTGATTTACAATGTTGTGATATATTCTGCTATGGTAATACTGAATCTCTCCTAATGTTAACTAAAAGTTACTCTCATTATTTAATTCTATTATCCTCTTTTATTAGGAGATTGTGGGTGTATTGTATTAATGAATCTTGGTCCCTTATTTCTAACCTCTCCAACAAAAAAAGTCTTCTAATTTCTCTAACTAGAAAAATTGCATCACTTTCAGAAAAGACCTTCTATGCACATGGGATTTTTTTTTCTTTCATGTCATTTACCTTCTCAAATATCAGCAGTAACTCTCATTACATATGGAATCAATTCAAACACCTAAGGCTGACACCACAGATTTTTTTTTGTTATTTTGTTCCTTTATGCTCACTTTTCTTACAGCTTCCCCCCTTTTTTTATCCATATGTACCAAATTAACCTCTTCTTCTTTTTCCTTCTATGTTCTGGAGAAGAGACGGAAACCAGAAAATATACAGGCTAGGTATGGATATTGATAAACTGACAAAGGTCCTATTAGTAATCCGAGATGAAGAATGAGGTTCTTAGTGATTTCTATTAACAGGGACTCTTATCAGCAAGGGAAATAAAATGATTAATGAAATTATAGCCTTGATGGAACTGTGAATGCAGGTGTCTCTAGGTTGTGATGTAGGTTATTAGGTGAAGTAATAATACTATAACTTCTCTGAATTCTCATTAAACAATCCCCAATTCCTTGCAAGGGTGAAAGAATTAGAGCTCTGTCTGAAGGGCCTTATTCCAAAAAGTAATATCCTTTTGTCTGGAGGCAAGAGTTTTCTTCTTAAATGAAAGAGGCCTCCATCTATAGGTAATAGAAATATGGTGGAGTTTCCATTGTAACCATCAGAATCAGGTGAATTCTAGCTTGACTGTGGGAAAGCAGTAAAGCTGTTAACATCATATTGAAAGTTGATGCTTATGGCCTAGAGAAATGGTATTAAGCATACCTTTGGTATTTTATGCTTCTGCTTTATTCTTCCTAGAACGTTCCTATTATTACCCATCTATCATTTTGCCCACACTTCTGCTATTTATGTTTCAAAATTTATGTTCAAGTGTCACCTGAGGTGGGGCACCTTACCTGATACCACCTGTGATGGTTAATTTTATGTGTCAACTCAGCTAGGTCATGGTACCTGACCATTTGGTCACTATAATACTAGATGTCTCCATGAAGGTATTTTTTAGATGATATGACATTAAAATCAGTAGACTTGAGTAAAGTAAATTACCCTCTATCATGTGGGTAGGCCTCATTCAATCAGTTGAAGGCCTTCATAGGAAAAAAACAACTTCCCTAAGTAAGAAGGGATTTTGCCAGGAGATGGTCTTTGGACTTTAACTGCATCTCTCACTTGGGTCTCCAGCCTGCTTACCTACCCTGCAGATTTTTGACTTTCCAGGTTCCCACAATTGTTTAAGCCTCTTTCTGTCATTTTTTCTGTTTCTTTCTCTGTCTTTCTCTGTTTTATTTTCTTTCCCTCTATCTGTACACAGTATCTCTCTCTCTCTCTCTCTCTCTCTCTCTCTCTCTCTCTCTCTGTCTCTCTGTCTCTCTCTCTTTCTCTCTCTCACACACACACAGACACACAGACACACAGACACACATCCTATTGGTTCTGTTTTCCTGGACAGATATACCACCCATATGCCACCTAATCAGACGTTAACTTCTCTCTCCTTCTTTCTCTCTTCTCCCAAGATGCAAGCTATTAATGGCCCTTCTCCTCCCATGTCATTCATTCTATACTGTGCTGTGTGATTGACCAGACCACAACTCTCTTGAAGACTGGAACAAGTCCTCATTTGATTTTGTATTTCCAGCACCTGGAACAATGCTTATTACATGGCAGATACAGTGCTAACTGATGTGGAGCAGAGAATAACAGCACCTACAGAGAATAACACCAACTTGAAACCATCAAAATCTTTTGAATTCTTCCTTCTCTCAGTTCTAATAGCTAACCACTAAGTAAATGATTCTTTAATATTTAATTAACATTCACTTTGAGAATTGGATAAAAATTTGGCCTCTCTCCCAAGAAGACTATACAATCCTCATAAATTTTACGTATTTTTGAATCAAACATATCTTTCCCTCTCATTAGTGAGTAGACACTGTGATGGACGGATACTTGGTGTGCAGTGGTCAATAAGACAACTTCATTTCTCTCAGTGGGTTCTCTGTAGACTGTTGGAGAATGACACATATTCAAATTATTACAATACAGCAGGACAAATGTAACAATCAAAGGAGGAAGACAGTAAGTCTGATTGATGTTTTCATGGAGTTAGCATTTGACCTAAGATTTAAAGAATCAAAAGAGGTAGTAGAAAATAAAAGTTTAGGGAAATTCTAAGGAAGAAAAACTCAAAAACAAAGTAATTATAATTTCAATGTCAATATTAATAACAGTAATCCTTACTGTATTCTACACATTATTCTAAATGATTCTACATATCTTAATTCACTTAACACTTACAAGAATCCCTTCAAATAAGTACTATTATGTATTAGTCTGCTAGGGCTACCATAACATAGTACTACAGACTAGGTGGCTTAAACAACAGAAATTTACTTTCTTGCAATCCGAGACAACAGGAATTCAAAATCAAGGTGTTCACAGAGTTAGCTTCTTCTGAAAACTCTCTCCAGGGTTTCTTCATGACTCTCTTTTCCCTGTGTCTTGACATGGTCTTTCCTCTGTACCTATCTATGTCCAGATTTCTTCTTTTTATAAGGGCAATGTTGGAGTTCCCATTGTGGCACAGTGGAAACAAATCCGACTAGGAACCATGAGGTTGCGGGTTCGATCCCTGGCCCCGCTCAGTGGGTTAAGGATCCAGCATTTCCATGAGCTGTGGTGTAGGTCGCAGACATGGCTTGGATCTGGCGTTGCTGTGGCTGTGGCGTAGGCCGGCAGCTGTAGCTCTGATTGGACCCCCTAGCACGGGAATCTCCATATGCCGCTGGTGCGGCCCTAAAAAGCAAAAACATAAAATAAATAAAACTAATAATAATAATAATAAGGGCAATGGTCATATTGGATTAGAACCCAGTCTAAGGATCTCATTTTAACTTAATTAGCTCTTGAAAGACCCTATTTCCAAATACAGCCACTTTCTGAGAACTTCAACATACGAATTTTGGGGCGGGGGAGGAACACAGTTCAACCCATAAGATATCATGGTCATCATTACACTGAGGAGGAGACTGAAGCACAAGAAGTACAGTAGCTTGCCTGGATATTGAGGATCACAAGCTCAATGTGAATGCAAGCAATCTAGCTTCAGAGTCTGTGAAGATAACCTCTCTGTTCATATAATTTCTCTTAAAAATGACAAAATTCACTGATATATTTATTTGTTAAGACAACTCCATCCTGCTTGTCGTACTCCAAAATTCCCAAGGAGCAGAAATTGAAAACCTGTAAGGGAATCAAAAGTGGTTCCTCGTATTAAACTGCAGAAATGATGTTTCCCGCTGCGTGTAAGAATAGCAGCGGTTAACCACCATTGGATGCTTACTGTGTGTTGGCACGGTTCTGGGTATGCTGCACACCTCAGTTTTATCTCACAGGACTTTGAAGTTTGTTATCATCCACATTATACAGATGAGTAAATTAAGGCTTATAGACATTGTCCTAATCTCTCCCAAAATGAATACTAGAAATTTGAATCAAGATTTCTCAAGAAGAAATTTTATGTTTATGCTTCTTTTTGTGCCCCCCAAAACCCAGCATTACTGGAAAGATGTTATCAGAATCTGGGTTCTTTTCACGAAGCTGAAGAATGAACTTTGAGAACACACAGGCAGCAAGCAAGCAAAAGTCTCTATTACGGGAAAGCAAATAGCTCCCAGCACAGACACTGGGAGGGGGAGAAAGAGTCCCACTTTCTGTTGTTCTGTAGAGGTTTTTATAGCTTAAAAACAGGAGTTCCAACATGGGGTCCTCCTATCAGTTCTTTTTCCCACTGGCCTTAACCAGTTTACCTATATCAGTCCTTGTCCGATAGGGGTCTTAGAAGTGGATACAGCTCATAAGTTTTGGGGTTCTTTGTTCTTCTTTTCCTTAGACTGGGAGTTGCCATTCCTTTCATTCTTTTTCTATCAGCTGAGGAGTGGGTTAGAGATTAATGTCCATCTGGAAGTAAAACAAATATACTCCCTGTAGTAAACGGGGCCAGTGAGGATGTTACTCCCTGGAACCCTTAAGTTACAGTCATTAATTAATAACCATATCAAAGAATATATCAAAGCCCATGTTCCTACACTAACTACCCGCCTCACCAGGACCAAAATTAGGACTCCTTGTATAACTGTTTGCTTATAACAGAATGAAGTTGGGGTTTGCCCTTTTGTCTCTTCACCCCATGTACAGGGCTCTCCTGTGTCCATAGCATGTCCTGTACCCCTTTCCTCAGCTCCTCTCTCTCCTTGCTGTGAACGTCAGCTGCCTAGTTAAAACTCCGCGCTTTCAGAGTCACTTCACAGATGCTCCCTGGCCTCCCTCAGGAGGTATTCTAAGCTAGTCCTCAAGGATAGGTCAAGGCCTAGACCCATTATCTCATGTCAAGGCCATTCTCTTTGGCTCCCTTCTTTGTTGCCACTTTGTTACTTTTACTAAGCCAGTAAGCCGGTGCTGGTCTGTCCGTGCTCATGGCCTGTGGAGGTAAGTAAAAAGGGCTTCAGTTCCACAGAGAAAAAAAACTCAAGTCTTTAGATGTTAATGTTAATATTTAACAACTGTGCATTTATCTCTGCACTCCTGAGAGGCTTTGTAATCAAATGTTCACATCTCAGCTAAAGTAAAATGACAAAGGCTGCTTAGGTCCCACTTTTGTGTATAGGGGAACAAAGCATTAAAGCTTTGTGCATCTTTCTGCTTTAATTCCAATTACTAGTTTTTTGCTTGTTAATGGAATGGAGCACCTGGGCTCTGGCCCCAGCTCTGGTTATAATTGTAAAACTCACATAAATCTGATACGAAACACCAGATTTTTTACTGCACTCTAGTTGAGTGAGCATTGGCAGACCTTCAACTCTGACTCAACGTTCTCTTCTGTAAAATGGGATCAATAAAATAGTTACCTCCTGGATGTGCTGAGGCTTAAATAAATAAGCAAGCTATATCAAGAGGTTACGTTGCAGAAATTGCTTCACTATGAGCTCATTCTCCTGGGTTAGATTATAAACTCAAGAGAGCAGGGTTGTGGTTGTGCATTGGGTTGGAAAAAGAATTTCCAGACATAGAGCAGGGTGAAAAGATAAGTTTACTGAGTTAAGAAACGCTTGCTAGTACAGCAGGGAGAGCGGACTCCAAGACTGTAGTCCTCTCTGTTTTATAGCCCAGGGACAAAGGAGAGAGGTGAGGTCTTGGAAAAACTTGCTGGTTGGTTGGGGGTATATGATGCCCCTGTAGGGGTGAAGAGTGGCCCAAATCCTTTCCTAGTTGGGGGCAGAAAGGAGTAGACCAGGTGCTAAGGAGGAGCTCAAGAACTTTGTAACAATTGCAATAGGACAGAAGGGGCGATAAGGGTCAGTAATTTTTTTCCCAGGTTCTTTGAGTTTAATCTCATTGGAGAGGCCTTGAGGTCCCATAATCAGCACCCATTTTCATGTGAATATTGAACACCTACTATGTGTCAGAACCAGAGTAAAGGATGATTAAAAAGATGTGGTTCCTGAGCTAGCAGGTAACACTGATATTCTCCTATGTACTTGTGCCTGCTCTGAAAACAATGTCTCTGTCTCAGTTTGGATTTGTCCCCTCCCACAGTGAAAGAAAACAGGGTGATGTCAATCTCTGAAGTAAGTGGAGTGTTTAATTGATATTCTAGCATCTGTTTTTCTGTACCTTTCCAGCCCTATTAACAAACCCTGACCTCAGATGCAAGGCTTAGTCAGATAGTAACAGAAGTAATTCAGAGCTCACTCAGGGAGAAAAAGGAAGGAGAAAACAGAGTTCCAGGCAGGTATGAGTGGAGTGTCAGAGAGGAAGAAGCCCAGGTACATCAGCCAGAAGACCTGAATTCACACCTACCCCAAGAGCCTTACCAACTTTGTTTGCTATTTCCTTTTTTTTTCTGCTTTCTTCTTTTTTTTTTATTTATTTTTTTTTTTATTTTTGCATTATAGCTGGTTTACAGATTTCTGTCAGGTTTTCCAACTGCACCATGTGGTGACCCGATTACATGTACATATATGGATTTGTCACATGTAATTAGATATAGTTCCCCGTGCATTACAGTTGGAGCTCCTTGCTATTCCATCATTAAAGCAGTAGTTATCCCCACTCCCTC
>PVHT020000035.1:5327809-5355656 GCA_004024745.2 Catagonus wagneri | reverse complement strand
CCTAATTGCCTTTCTCTCTCACCTTTTTTTTTTCTTCACTTGTTCTACCCAGTTATTTCAGGGGTTTCTTGCAGTTTTTGGAGGTTTAAATTGATCAGCATTCAGATGATGATTTGTCCAACTTGTTTTATATTTAGATGCGTTTTTTGATGTATTTGTGGGAGAGGGAGAGCGCGACCTCTTACTCCTCCGCCATCTTACCGCCTCTCTCTGCTTTCTTCTTGATTATGATTCCATGTTATCTCGTTTGTTGTATTTGCTCTGCTAATGTACAGCCTCTCCTGATCTTTTTGTATTGTATTTGTTTCTGTTCCTTGAGTATAAACTGTGTGAATCCTGAAAACAAAGGAACACTTCGAGTAATTACTGTGCAATGAATGCAGGTGTCTATTGAACAGACAGCTTACATTTCAAGACGAAGGTCAAGCAGAGCCCCTTCCTTGGGGAGGTACCTAGGGAAGGTACCTAAGGAGATACATTAAAGAGGCTCTACATCAGACCTTGTCAGAGGCACACGTATCCTTACAACTACAGAAGCACTCCTATCACCCTGTGTGAGCCCACAGAGGCCAAGGGCATTT
Source organism: Catagonus wagneri (assembly GCA_004024745.2). NCBI lineage: Eukaryota > Metazoa > Chordata > Mammalia > Artiodactyla > Tayassuidae > Catagonus > Catagonus wagneri. The sequence goes on along the minus strand of PVHT020000035.1, from coordinate 5,355,075 downwards.
ACTGTAATTAGCAACAGAGTGCAGTCAAGACCACTCCATTACAATCATGGCTGGGTTATTAAACAGCTGTGACATTTAGACTTGCATTTTCCTCTGTAAAATAAAGGATTTGGAAGGAAAGAAAATGTAAACTACTATCGCTTTCAGGAACTAGGCCAAGCACTTTACGAATATTGTCTCATTTTATTCTTTATATTATTCACCTTTTAACTCCTAATTTCATTTCTGTCCTCGTAACGACAAAGTAGATAGTACCGCAGTACCATATCCCTTCTACACATAAGTATGCTGAGGCTTAAAGGGATTTCTCTGATTACCGATGTGGTCTGTAGGTGATGGATGAAAAAAGAATTTCCAGGCTCATAGCGGGGTGAAAAGAAGAAAAGAAAAATAATTTTATTGAGCCGAGTCGCTGCTAGGGCAGCAGGATGACTTCCTGATGATCAGGAGGACCCAACCCCAGCTCATGATCGTGTCTGCTTTTGTAGCCCAGGGACAAAGGGGTCTTATGATACACTTGCAGGTTTCTTGGGGAAGTAGGATGCCCCAGGGGCAGGGTGAGGAGTGGGCCACATACTTCCCTAGTAGGAAGCAGGAAGGAGGAGGCTAGGTTCTAGGGGTAGTGGGGAGGGGGCTCCGAAAGTCTGTAACCATTACAAGGAGACAGTGGAATGATAAGGGTCTGGTAATTCTTATCTGGGCCAGAGGCTTTTTGATTTGTATCTTTTTGGAGAGGCTTTGAAGCCCCACAATTATGTTTAAATGAAGACATTTATTATCACTTAATAAGTTTTTTTTTTTCCAATTGATAACTGTTTCAAAACTAGGAAACAAACAAAAATCCGAAAGGGTGAAAAGATAGAAAACCACTGGTCTTGCCATTACATAGCTGCACTTCAATGCATTTTGACTGACTAGGCTTTTGACTGGATGGCTAGAGGCATCTCAAACAATGGTTCTCAAAGACAATGTGATTATCTCTTCTGGCCTTTCGGCAAGATGACATCTGAGAAAAATGATCCCAGATTCTCTTATCTGTCTTACTACTCCATAGCTTCTCTTATCATCTACAGGCTGACAGGTTCTCAGTTTATATTTACAGAGCAAATCTTGCTCTGAGACCTAGGTTCAAATATCCAGCTGCCCAACTGGCATCCCCATCGGAGTGTCTCAAAAGCCTCTTCGAGGAGTTCCCGTCGTGACTCAGTGGTTAACGGATCCGACTAAGAACCATGAGGTTGCGGGTTCGATCCCTGGCCTTGCTCAGTGGGTTAAGGATCCAGCGTTGCCGTGAGCTGTGGTGTAGGTTGCAGACGCGGCTCGGATCCCGCGTTGCTGTGGCTGTGGCAAAGGCCGGCAGCTACAGCTCCTGTTAGACCCCTAGCCTGGGAACCTCCATATGCCGCGGGAGCGGCTCTACATAAAGGCAAAAACACACAAACCAAAAAAAAGCCTCTTCGAGCACAGCACACAGCATCTTCAAAAATCATATCAACATCCCTTCTTTATGCTATGCTTTTCCACACATCTATGTCTTTGGGAATAAAATATCTGTCTAGCCAGAAAATGTGGAGTCTTCTATGCTGCCTCACCCCTCATTTGTACTTCTTAGATAGATACACATCAACTTTTTTATCTGGGTATAATTTTTCAGATTTCTTCATCCCTTGTTCCCAGCACCTCAACTCTGACTATCCTTCAGTCCCTTCCCCGCAGTGCAACCTGTGCACTCTTTTTTAAAAAAGTCATCTGATCATGTTTTCTCCACCTTCATAGATAGAAACAGTGACTTCCTACTGCTCTTAGGAAAAATTACAAATATTTCTCACATGTCCTCAACTGCCCTCCAGGACTTGGCCCCCATTTCTTCTCTAGCTTTATCTTAAACTGTGCTCTGCATAGATCCATTAGTCATTTGTTAGGCCCTTGAACTTGTTATGGACTTCTCATTTAAGACCCTTGCAAATTCTATTCTCCTTTACAGAAACATTCTTATACCACTTCCATACTCGTACACTTGGTATTGTTATAGTCAATCTTAACATCATCGGACTTTCCTAATGCCTGTGGAATCAATAGAACTCCGCATTAAATTGTATTGCCATGTTGCTTTCTTCTATAGTATTTTCTAGTCTGTAATTATAGATTCATTTCTGAAAGTATTGGTTAGTATTTATTTCCACCACTAGCTCTAAGGAGCACAAGGACAGAGAGCTTCACCAATATCTGGCACAGAATCAGTTTATTATAGGTGCTCATAAAATATATCTATCTATCTATCTGTCTGTCTATTTGAATATATATTCAGCTATTTATGAAAAGGCTAAATAAATGAATGAAAAAGAATTCTATTATATTTGTGCATTTTAAATTGTAGCAGTGATGTACTAAAGCAAATCAGTTCCCTAATACCTAACTATATTAAGGCCTAGTTGATTTGTTTTTCAAAATGATTTTTTTTCGTCTTTTTGTCTTTTTATGACCATACCTATGGTATATGGAGGTTCCCAGGCTAAGGGTCTAATCAGAGCTGTAGCCACCAGCCTACACTACAGCCACAGCAATGCCAGATCCGAGCCATGTCTGTGATCTATACCACAGCTCACAGCAACGCTGGATCCTTAACCTACTGATCGAGGCCAGGGATCTAACCCACAGCCTCATGGTTCCTGGTCAGATTTGTTTCCACTGCGCCACAACGGGAACACCTTAAAATAAATTTTAAGAAAAATTTTCTATTTACACAAACGTTGCAGAGTTCACATATATGCCACATCCAGTTTCCCCTGTTCTTAACAAGCTACATATAGAAGGTTTGTCACAATTAATGAAACAGTATGTATTGTTATTAACCAAAATCTATGTTTTATTAAGATTTCTTAGTTGTGATCTAAAATCCTTTTTGTTTTCCAAGATTCCAACTAGGATGTTGTATTGCATTTAGTGATCATGTCTCTTTAGCCTCCACTTGGCTATTTTTCAATATTTCGATTTCAAAAAATTGCTCCTCATGGTAATTTTTAAAACTTTCTTTGAAAGGAAACCTTGACAGTTTTGAGGAATACTGCTGAGATATTTTATCGAACGCCCCTCTATTGGAATTTATCTGACGTTTTCCTCTTGTAGACTGGAGTTGCATGTCTTGGGGAGGAAAACAACAGAGGCAAAGCACCATTCCCTTCTTGTCATATCAAGGATACATGCTGTCTACATAGCTTACCATTGCTGATGTTAACCCTGACCACCTGACAGACGTCATATTTGTCAGGTTTCTCGAACTCCTAAATGACCCAATCCACGCTCCATACTATACTCTATGGAAGAAAATTTCTGTGCACAGCCCACACATAAGGGTAAAGAGTTGTATATTGCTGCTTTATGTACTCAAAATGCCTACATGATTATTTAGGATTCTTCCACATGGTAGATGTATGTATGTATGTATATCAGTATGGGCTCACCTATGTTAATTTTATCATTTTGGTTATAATCAATATTTATTCTGTGACTCAAGTTGATACTATTCCTCAGAGACCATGTGCCTTTCAGATCATTTAGCTCTAAGCCGCTGTTACTATACTAGACTCTGTTGGTATTATGGTAAAGTATAGGGGAGAGAAAGTGTTCCATAATATTCTAATTAAATTTGTCTCTTAGTTGGCCAGTGTTTTGGGGCTGTGACCTTCATGAGTGTATCCCCAATGGGATAGAATTTGGTTTCTTTCCCCCTTTGTCTTCTACCTTTTTTTAGTTGCAGTTCCCTATGTATTTCCTTGAAGCTCTGACCCATGTGGCCTATGTTTTAATTCCCCTTAGGTGAGACAGGAAGGCTGAAGGAGGCTGGTGAGAGAATTTCCTTTCCTCCAACTGGATAAGTCTCTAGCAGTTATTTCTCCCGGATTAAAGGGCTTTATTATAGAGAAAACTCTGGAGGTACTTCACAATGGTCATGCTCTCCCTCCCCGACAGAGCCAGGAGAGGGTATTTCTCAGATCTTCATTGTGAAAATCTGGCAGAGTTCCTAGAGGTAAACCCCCACATGTGTGGGAATTTCCCAAGACTATGGGTCCCAAGACTTACTCACCATCAGTTGTCCATACACAACCTCCAGTCATTCATCAAAGTGCTCAAGTTTATGGATCCAGCTGCTTCTCCTCCTGATAAGCAAACAAAGTAGAATTCCTCTGGATGCATTATCTCTGCAGTTTTGGGGGAAGAAGTTTGTCCTTTGACCTCAGTTATCTTATGAGTCCAAGAAAAGTTGTTGACTTTCCCACTTACCTACCTTTGTTTTGTTGTAAGGATGGCACTGACCAGACATCCAGTTTACTTTTACACATAAAACACCTCTCCTTGTTTCTATCTGTGATCATCTTAACCTTTTCCTAAACCCTCTAGTGTGCATTTAATTGTTGTTTAGACTTCCAGAAAACCACTTAGATACAGTTTAAATGAATCTTTGGTAAGAAGTTAATTTTCTTCCCCAAATGTCAAGTTATCCAAGTTAAACCTTACTATTCCGAGGTGAGCCATTCTAGACATAGTTTGATGACATTAACTGAAAATGAGAACCACTGAAGAAGAATCTAAACAAGATTAATACCTTCATTTTAAAAGGTTGATAAAGTGGGTGAGCACATGGATGGTTTCATCCATTATATCTTTTGGTGCTAAGTATTGATGTCCTTGTCCTACCTAGGTAAAGAATTTTCATTTCTTGGCAGAAACAAGATTATTTATAAATTGCATTATAAGAGTAATTTTTCTCAACTGACAAAAGGCACAATGTTTGCCTCAAGCTCTTATATAGTAGCTCATTGTTTACTGGGCTGTTTCTAAATCAGTCAAAGTTTAATAGGAATGGGGGAGAGATCAATTATTAGAGGAACTCCTCCTTAAAAAATAGACTTACCTGGCGAAGGCCGGCAGCTACAGCTCCTTTTAGACCCCTAGCCTGGGAACCTCCATATCTTGCGGGTGCAGCCCTAGATAAGACAAAAAGACAAAAAAAAATAGACTTACCACTTTAAAACTTATTAACATTGTTTAAACATATTTAAATATCATTTAAGTATTGTTTAATACAAATATGTCATAAAATAATATGTAATATTATATTTGCATATTTTAAAAACTAACAAAAATATGGAACAGTTAACTATGATTTTTTTTCTTTTCTTCTTTTAGCTTATTTACATTTTCTGAATTGTATATACTAAACAAGTAATGCTTAGAGTTCCCGTCCTGGCTCAGTGGTTAACGAATCCGAGTAGGAACCATGAGGTTGCGGGTTCGATCCCTGGCCTCGCTCAGTAGGTTAAGGATCCAGCATTGCCGTGAGCTGTGGTGTAGGTCGCAGACATGGCTCGGATCCCGTGTTGCTGTGGCTGTGGTGTAGGCCTGAGGCTACAGCTCCTGTTAGACCCCTAGCCTGGGAACCTCCACATGCCGCAAGTGCAGCCCTAGAAAAAGCAAAAAGACAAGACAAACAAACAAACAAAACAACAACAGCAACAAAAAGTAATGCTTTCATGAAAAGAAGAAAACTGTAAAAGTTAAAATAAAAAGACTACATCGTAAAATTACAAGACTTGAATAGAATTTGGGATTTATTTGGTCAGCCAGTCCCTAATTTCTTCAGTTGAGGAAATGGAGGTACACACAGAAAAACCAAGCTTCTTGAATCCTGTTTTCGCATTTCTGCTTAAAGAATAATAACCATTCTTAAAGACCCAGCTTGAATATACATGGCTTCAGCATTTCTATTACAGCATGTCTCATGTCTCTCACAAGCTGTAAAGTTCTTCCAGTAGAACATGAATCAAGAGGAGAAGGAAAAAGAAAGAAGTGCTATGGGAATAATGGTGGCTTCTGCTTAGCATTTGTCCAACACTTGGACATATATCTTACTTATTTTAATCCTTTTTAAAAAATGTTTTATTATTATTAATCTTTTTAGAGCTGCAGGTGCAGTATATGGAAGTTCCCAGGCTAGGTGTAGAATTGGAGCTACAGCTGCTGGCCCACACCACAGCCACAGCAACGCAGGATGTCTGTAAACTACACCACAGCTGGCAACAACACCGGATCCTTAACCCACTGGGTGAGGTCAGGGATCGAAACTGCATCCTCATGGGTACTAGTTGGCTTTGTTCCCTTTGAGCCACAATGGGAATTCCTAATTAATTTTTAATTGAAGTGCAGTCAACTTACAATATTTCAGGTGTATGGCTAAGTGATTCATTTATACATTAACTGTCTAGCTAGTTAGCTAGCTGTTTTCTTTTTCACATTCTTTTCCATTATTGTTTATTGCAAGATATTTAACACAGTTCCCTGTGCAATACAGTCTGTCCTTGTTGTTTATCTATTTTATATATAGTAATGTGTATCTGTTAATCTCAAATTCCTATTTTATCCCTCCCCTCCCTTCCCCTTTGGTAACCGTAAGTTTGTTTACAAAGTCTGTACGTCTGTTTCCATTCTGTAAATAAATTTATTTGTATCATTTTTTATATTCCATATGTAAGTGATAACATATGATATTTGTCTTTGTCTGATTTACTTCACTTAGCATGATAGTCTCCAGGTCCTTCCATATTGCTGCAAATGGCATTATTTTATTCTTTTTTATGACTAAGTAATATATACGACATCTTCCTTATCTGTACCTCAGTTGATGGACATTTAGGTTGCTTAATTAGTCTATAAAATATCTTCAGGACATAAAATATTACTCCCACTCTGCAGATGAATAAAAGATATTAATCAGGTTAATACATTTTAAAAATTACCCATGTCACAACCCACAGAAACTCAGCTTTTTACACAGGTTCATGTTTCTCCAAACTTAACATACACCAAGTACTCAGTAAGCTTATTTAATACTTGAGCTATTTATGGAGCATTTGGCATTCATGGACCAGATTTTCAGTGTCTACAGCAGCCTGCTAATCCCTCAACTAATTCACAGTTAAAAACAACTTTGACTATTACTCTCTCTTTTCTGTACAATACATAGCGATAGTGTAACAAAAACAAAAACAAACTTTGACTACAACTAGTATTTGAAGTCCAGATTTTCTAAGCAAATAGAATTGTTTTTCATCATGGAAAACCCGATCACCAATGCTACCTCTCCCTCTCTCTCTCTCTCTTTTTTTTGGTTACACCCGCAGCATGCAGAAATTACCAGGTGAAGGATCGAACCAGTGCCTAAGCAGTAACCAGAGCGCCAGCAGTGATAATGCTAGATCTTTAACCCACTGAACCACCAGGGAACTCTCCTTGTTCTCTTCTTTATTGTACTTCAAGGTTTTTTTTTTTAATTGTTTGCTTGAAGCATTATCATTTTCAGTTGTTTGCTTGAAGCATTATCATTTCTCACACCATTCACTAACCTTTTACCTCTGAGCTTAAATTCTAGAGCTCAGTAACAATACACTTGCATAAAGATCATCACATTGGAAACAGATAGGACAGATACTATTACTTTCATTTTAAGGATGAAAAGGCTAAGCCTTCAAGAGGTTCAGTGATTTGTTGAGCATCATCTAGCTCTTAAATCACAGAGCCAGGACTCAAGGGGATTTCTCTGACTTCAGATCTAGTGTTCTTTCCTCTGTTACAAGGTCTGATAATACAAAGCCATTCTCTTTGTCACACTTTTAATTATCCACTATCAATTCTTCCAAAGCCTAGTTTCACTTCCATTCTTATGGGACCTTTTTGATCCCTTAGTTTTTTAGATTTGGTTCCAGGCAGAGTTTTTAATTGAATGCAACAGGAACTAACTCTGGCAGATTTAAACAGTAAATAAATATGCTGAGAGAATACTGGCTAGGTCCAGAGATCATAGAGAAGCACTTTGAGAAACAGGTGGGAATAGGGAAGGAGGGCAGCAACCAGATCATTTGCTAAAACTGCTCTGCTGAACACAGGGTGCCCTTGGACAGTGAGTACCTTTACTGATACCTCTGGTCTCGCTGCCCTTAAAAACAGGATGTTGGTGGCACAACGGCCATTGCCCACTGATAGAATGGTTTTTGTTGCCTTTGTGTCAGCTTCTCCAATTTCCAAGTCTTGGATGGGTTTGCCTGATTGGCTCAGTACTGATCCTGTGCTCATGCTGTAGCTTCCAGGGAAGTCAAGAAACCACAAGTGTAAGTGTTTTTAGCCTCTGTCATGGAAGATGAACTCTCTATCCCACCAAGATTCATTAAGCATGCACTTTGCCAAATGTAACAAGGATGCTGAAATAATTGAAAGACCCCTACCACGACCCCTCAAATGGCCAAATTCCAGTACTGATTCCAATTTAGTTTTATATGTTCTTTCTTTGGGTGAACTTTCTTTGAGATGAGAAACATATTTAACTTACAACTGCATCTCAATTGTCACTCAACCAATAATTATTACAGTTGCTCTGCAACATTCTGAAGCATCTAAACTTGTCATGTAAGTTTCATTTATCTTCTAAGAAATTTCTTTTTGTTCAGAGTTATCCTCCAATGTATCTCAAGTGAGTGAGCTTTGTCAGGGCCTGACAGCATGAACTGGTACTTTATAAAATGTTTTCAAAGCATGAAAACTATATTTGGCATCTTTCCATGGCTTGAGATATTAAGATATGCCTCGTTATTTTAAGTTGAGAATTCCAGATTTTTCCTTTACAAACAATACGTTTCTGACTCTGAATAATCCTTTCCTCTGCAGTATTTTTGAACAGTGGCTTCGAAGGCACCATCCTCCTCTTGAAGTGTATCCGGAAGCCAATGCACCCATTGGACACAACCGGGAATCTTACATGGTTCCATTTATACCTCTCTACAGAAATGGTGACTTCTTTATTTCATCCAGAGATCTGGGCTATGACTATAGCTACCTACAAGATTCAGGTAAAGTTCAGTTTCTTTCATAGCAATTGCTGAGTCTAGTGTGGCCAAATCTTTTGAGAGCACAAAACCCTAGGTTTTTACAATGTTATTCCCAAATTCCTTAAATTGGGGAAGTGCATTGCAACCATTAACTCATCACTGATTACATGGACCAGGTTGCAGGAATCTTTAAATTCCTGTCCATTCTGCGTAATACAGGGCATTTTGTGTATGGCAACCACGGGAAGAGCACTAAAATTAAAATCAGAAAAAAAAATGGGTGTGAGATCTGACACTGTAAACTGACTTTGGTACAGTCTTAGGAAATTTGACTTCCATTCCCTGAATCTCAGTTTCTTTACTTAAAATATTAGGATCAGAATACCTCAAGGAGATGTCGTAGTAATTCAATGAATGGGATTGATGTGTTAAAGAGTCTAGTGCAATCAGCACAAGATAAACATCTAGCAGTTTTGGAATCATCTTTGAAACTTCCTGCTAGGGCTACCAAGAAAATTTGTGAACACTGTGATGTTAAACCCAATTAATAATAATAATGATGATAACAGCTATTGTAATAATAATTGCTAAGACTCTGATTAAGGTAGTAATATAAAAGCCTAGGACTGTAATTCCATCTGGGCTTTATGTAATCTTCCTGAGTAGAACTATGTCAGTTTCTTCTTGATTAATGAGGAACAGATAGTAACGTCTCCCCTCTCTAAGAACCTGGTATGTACCACACATGCATTATTAATCAACCATATATTAGGCATGTATTATTATACCTAATACATCCTCAGCATATACAGCATACAGCATACAGGATGCTGATGCTAAAATACTTTAAATGACTTTCCCAATATCAAACACCTGAATATACAGCATACAGGATGCTGATGCTAAAATACATTAAATGACTTTCCCAATATCAAACACCAGACTATGGAAGAGTCAGATTTCAACACTACAGGTCCTCTCCACTGTAACACCAGATGGTCAACGAATGAACAACAGTAAAACCACATATAGCTTGTGGATAAGAGGTATTTGACAAGTTTTGACGTTTCATTATATTCATTGATAATTCGTGGAAACACAGATTAGTAAAATAAGATGAACAAATGTATGTCAGTTACAAACTTCCTACCTCTTGTGCTAGACTTTAGTGACACGTAATTGACTGACCATAGTTCCAGATCTTGAGGACCTCTAAATTCAGTGTGAAAGTCAGACAACTGTGCAAGAAAGTGTGAAACATCAGGTTGTGCTAAGGCAGTAAGGGAGTCATAAACAGAATCCTACAGAAGCACAGAAGAGAAAGCAATGACTTTGGAGTAGTTGAACCTAGAAAGACAAGGCCTTGAAGGATAAACAGAAGGGTAGCAGGTAGAAAAGGGCAGGGAATATTCTAAAGTAATAGAATAACAAAAAATAGAGGTGTAAAATATGCTCTGTATTTGGGGAATGCTAAAATTTCCTGTTTGAGTAGTATGAGCAATGGAAAAGTATACTGAGGAGAAAACTGAGTCATTTCATAATAGCTACCATATAATGAATCTTTTTATGTGCCAAGAATTCTAGGTTTGCTATATGCATTGTTCCCTTTAACCTTCATAATGACCCTATGAAGTAGGTGCTATTATTTTTTTCCTGATCCTTGATGAGAAAACAGAGGCTCAAAGAATATACGTAAGTTGTCCCAGGCCATCTAGCTAGTATGTGGCGGAACAGAACCACAATTTAAGGCCAAAGGGAGAATCTGTATTTTATCAACCTTTTCCTGCCCTTTGCGGAATCATTAGTTAAACAGATATGGGTTTGATTGACCTGTTTTGCTTTATCTGAAGCTCATAGCCAGTGGAAGGAATACTAAAATGTCTGGTAGAGATCAGTTCTTTGAAAATCCTGAGATCACTGAAAACAGAGGATTTTGCAGAGGGTAGTGTGTGGTAAGGGGGGGCTTCCTGTATGTCCAAAAAAGGGCATACTCAAGTAATATGTTTTCCCTTCCTTCTAAAACAGCCACAGTACATAAAGAAAAGAGAATATTGGTAACAGTTTTTCAAAGGTTCGCCACCACAGTTTCCTAATTTCCACTTCCAGAACATAATAGACTCTTTCATGCGTTATACTATTCTTTCTGGCTAATTTCTGATCCTCTCTGTCCATTTGTCACACTTTCAGATATAAACACATTTTACATATATACATTGTCATGTTTAGTTACTTCTTTATTAGAGTCACACAGTAATCCTTCTACCTGTGAACTTCTCCCCTCTTTACCTAGGCTGTGAGCCCTACAAAATCAGAATTTATACCTTGCAAAATCAGAATTGATACCATACTCTAGCTTGAGTACCAAATGGTATCTGGTATGGGGTGAAAATCAATGAACAAACTTGTATACCAGTGAAATTCATCATGAAGGATCATGTCTTTTTACCAATACATAGAAGGAAATCTGGTTAGAAAAAAAAAAGTCACTTCTCTTGATGCCTAGGGTATTTTTTAAACATTTTAACACATTTCAAGTCTTCTATCACACTAGGTATTTTCTAGGTGATTTTACTGGTTTATTTATTCTTTCTATAGACATATGTTAAGTACCTTGTAAAAGCACTCTCTTAGATATAGTGGCAAACAATGCAGTCTTTGTCTTCACAGAGCTTGCATCCTAGTGAAAGAGGAAGGCCTTAAACTACTATTAACCTAATGACTCATTTGTTTAGAGATGTGCCTATCTCTACTGGCCTGTGCAAATGATGAATGGTGCTGGGATTCACTGAGATAGTAACAATAGGAGCAGGGTTGGGCATGGAGGAATCCCACAGTTACTGTTACCAGTGTACTACTACTCAGGGTGTCTGTTACCCAGTGGAATGGGGTGATATGAGACATCAGGGTGACAGTGTCTCTGAGGCACCTGGTAGCCAGAATCTCAGAGGAGATTCTGCCCTGCAGATTGTAACGCGAGAGACATCAGCATATAAATTGTCATCTTTGCCAATCTTTATGATCCTATGTAGTAGTGCTTTTATTCTGTTTTATAGGCAATTACATTGAGAACAGGAAGATAAAGTAACTAATTCTAAGTCACAGAGCTCGTAATGGCAAATATTGAATCCCAAATGAATTCTTTCTCCAATACTCCACAGAAGAGAGAATTCTCTTTATAGCTATCTGTCTTGTACACGTATGTTCCACCTCATTGTTCCTTCCCTAGTGTCCAAATGGGTCCTTTTTACTGAGGAGAAAAGGGAAAGGAGGCTCAAAGAATCACATTAGCCTTTGAAGGTATTTATTACTTATAATTTTCTTAACTTTTAAAAACTTATAATAGGGTATAGTTCATTTACAGTGTTGTGTCAATTTCTGCTGTACAGCAGAGTGAGCCAGTCATACATCTATATAAATTCTTCTGATACTATCTTCCATCACGTTCTATCCCAAGAAACTAGATATAGTTCCCTGTGCTGTACAGCAGGACCTCACTGCTTATCTATTCTAAATATAATAGTTTGCATCTACCAACCCCAAACTCCCCATCCATCCCACTTCTTCACCCTCTCCCCCTTGGCAACAAGTCTGTAGTTAAATTTTTAAAAATAAAAGTTTTTCAATTACTTGCATTGTTTTCTCTTTTTAGAGTACTTTTCATACTGCTGTGAATTGACACCACTAATTTTAACATTTTACTTTAAAACAAGCAATAGCAATGCCTACTTTCTATGTTGTGAATTACTGCTTGTTCTGTTGTACTTTCAAGGAATTTACAGTTTATCTCTGTTCACTGCTAAACTTTAAACTTACTAAAGAATTCTTTAAAATTTCTTGTAATTTTGTTCAATCAGTTAATTATTTATCCTTTAGGCACTCAGGTTTATAATTACTTCAGTGTTTTCTTTAAAGGGCAGCTGAGTCTCTTCTTGCCTTAGTCAAACATTTTCTTTTATAATTGAATTTAGTTATGCTTTTAAAAGTTGAGTGGCAGGTGATTTCGTTGCATGCATAACTGATTCAAAGGTGAGACCAAAAAGCCCTTGGTCGTGAAGTGTTGGATCTTTGATGGTAAATATAATCCTGCTTTCTGTATGGTACTTCCTTAAGGGTGTCCTTCTTCCAGTATATTTCCAAAGACCTGAACTTTTGATTTTAAAAACAAGAGGAGGAGGTGTGTGCACAGTAACTGGAGTGTCTCATTTTGCATGTGGGATCCGACAAGGACCATCATTCATGGATTTGTTCAGTTGTTCTTGCCTATGTACATAAATAGGTGTGTACTGTTGCTTCTGCCTGGGGTGGGTTGTCATCAGCATCCCACACACAAGTTCCAACTCCCTCTCCTACTCAGGGGGATAATCTCCCAGGATGCCTTCCCTGACTCCCTAGACAGATGTAGGAGGTCTTTTCTCCATGATCCCACTGTTTATTCTATATGCTTTCACTGCAACAGCATTACTCTTAAAATAATTCATTTATCTGTCAGCCTCCTCTTCCAGTTGTTTCTCGTAGGCCAGGGGCTCTGCTCTCTCATCCTTCCACATGCAGTGCCTGAGCCCCCACCTGGCATGTAATATATCTCAGCAAACATTGCTGAATGAATAAAGCCATGAATAGAAGAATGAGAGATAAATAAGGCATACTACTTACTCTCAAAGTTTGTGATCAAGCCTGAAAAGGAAGGCATACGGAGAAATAATTACAACACACAGACCGTCATGCCAAAGGTCACAGAGGAGCAAAGAAGGTGTCTGGGAATCCAGTAAAGGAAGCTGAGCTGAATCAATGATCAAAGCAGCTCTGAGAGATAAAAACTCCTATAGGAAGCTGGCTCATTTGAAATATTGATGGAATTATTATGGAATAAGAAGAACCAACCAAAGTTATAAATTACTTTTTATGTGAAGGGCATCATACCAAAGGTTATACATATATTGTAAAGTTTAAATATTACAGGCAAATGTCCTAAGTTACAGATTTCTAATTCATTAAATTAGGATGGTGATTCCTAACTACCTCATGTGTTTGTTGTGTGGGCATGTGAATGAGCTTTGGAAATGACAGAGCACAAAAAACAACTATATGATTATTCTGAAGAGAATGGGGAACAAGAAAAATGGAATTTTAAGCAGGTAAAAATCATAGAACACTTATTTTTCAAGTTTAAAGCATTGTTTGGTTTTTACTTTTTATTTGTTTATTTATTTTTTAGGGCTGCTCCCGTGGCAAAGGGAAGTTTGCAGGCTAGGGGTCGAATCGGAGCTGTAGCTGCTGGCCTATGCCACAGCCACAGCAACACGGGATCCGAGCTGCATCTGCGACCTACACCACAGCCAGATCCTTAACCCACTGAGGGAGGCCAGGGATTGAACCCGCAACCTCATGGTTCCTAGTTGGATTCGTTAACCACTGAGCCACGATGGGAACTCCAATTACATAATTTAAAATATCCCAACAAGGTCGTATTGTTTTCCTGATGAAGAAACTGGAGCTTAGGAGTATTAGGTGTAACCTTCCCAAACTCATAGCTACTAAGTAGCAGAGCTGGCATTCAAACCCAAGCATCTAAATCCAAAGTACTATACAAGGGTGATGATGACGATGATGATGACGATGACGACGACAATGATGATAGTAAAAACATTGGAATGTCTTTCTATTTCAGAACCGGACTTTTTTCAAGACTACATTAAGCCCTACTTAGAACAAGCAAGTCGGATCTGGCCATGGCTCCTTGGGGCAGCTGTAGTAGGATCTGTCCTCACTGCAGTGTTGGGAGGAATCACAAGGTGGTTATGTTGTCGCCGAAAGAGAAAGCAACTTCCCGAAGAAAAGCAGCCACTCCTTATGGAAAAGGAAGATTATGACAGCTTGTTGTATCAGAGCCATTTGTAAAAGGCTTAGGCCACAGAGTAGGACCTGACCTCACTCTAACTTAATGGTGTTCAGGTCCCCAGAAGATGTCCCAGCAGAAATCCTGGGCATCCCTCTGTGAAGACCATTATCAGCATTGTAATCAAAGGCAAAGTGAACTCCTCCTTCAACTCAGGTAGAAGCCACTTATGCTTGCTTTGTTTGTACTTTGATTATTCCTTTTGCAGTTTTCCTCAAAGCCCAGATTTCCAAAAAAAAGGATGCCATTTGGTAATGAGTAACTCTTAGTTGTAGTTGAATGAAAGTGTTCTCATAAAATATGGGAACAATTTTGATTATCTTCCTCCTGACTGTTTAATGGCATGTTTCATTTATTACCCACTTTCTTTAATTTTAATAAAATTTTAGTAATGAATTTATATGAAATGATGCCTTTGAGCTTGAGAAATACATTTTTATTTTCCTAAGAAAGCGTAATACTTCCTCCATATTTTACATTCTTGCTCCAAGGTGTGTAATGGGGTTCAAGCAGAAAACAGTCTTCAGCTCTTTCTTGCCATGGTTCTGATTATATATTTGAAGGTCACTGAAAACAAGGGCCCTTCCCCTGCAACAAAACTGGCCAAGTGACTTTCTTGAGATGTACTCATTAACTATAACAATGATGATAATAATCTTATTAAGAGCTTTTTTATCTTCTAAGCATAATTTAATTTTATTAGGAGTGTTTAAAATGATGCAAAGCATTTGACAGTAGAGAACAATTATGTGACAATGACCAGTCTGAAGTTCTAATAAAATAACTTATTGATGTTTTTCCTGGCTAGTAAGACCTTAAATTAGGCTGTCCAGACAATTTTGCTAGTTGAATTTTTAGGTTCAGTTGAATTTCTAAAAATAGTCCAATTGATATTCCATTTGTATTATAACTATGTAGAGCTGGTAGGTAGAAGTTATAGAGGACCCAATAAGAGGTGCAATAAAAGGAAAAACTATTATTCAGGGCTTTTCAAAACCAAAGTGGACATCCTTGGAGAATAATAAGTAGTTGCCACTAGAATTCTTCACATATAGGTTGGACGGCTAATTTGACTTGAATTCCACATAGAAAATTCAAGTATTGAGTTTACAGTCATACTTATTTAAATTGGCTCAGGCTTGTAACAACTCCCCATTCAGAAGCAAGGCCAGATATGCTCTATAGCAATTCCCTGTGATTCTGCCACAGTATTTCAGGGTGTTTCACCAGATTCCTTCTACCTTCTCATTCAAACTCACATCACTCTGACCTGGTATCCCCAAGTCTCTTTAGGTCTCTATGTCTAGCTTATATTTATCTGCTCAGCATTTTCAAATATGTACCTCAGTTTGACTACTGATATTTCCAGCTTCAACTCTAAACACTGTCTTTTCACTCTTTCAAGATGGCCAGGTTTTTAAGACAGACTTGTCCAGTCCAAGTGTCCAGAAATCTGCCTGAGTCAGGCACCTCAATTCCTACATCTCTGAGATGATATCTTAGTGGAGACCCACTGACCTCTATGGAACCTTTCAACTTAAATATCCTACAATCCCTATAAGGCCTGTAGTGTAGGGTTCAGATTATTGATGAAGGCATTTAGAAATGATCTGAGTGAAGAAATTTGAGCTCTTCAAAATGCCTTTATCATGTCACCTCGCTGGTGCAGTAGAAAATTGATAGAACGCTTTAAATCAGCTATAATGGAAAAAATAAAAATCATTATTAAAAAAAGAAAAGAGGAGTTCCTGTCGTGGCTCAGTGGTTAACGAATCCGACTAGGAACCATGAGGTTGCGGGTTCGATCCCTGGACTTGCTCAGTGGGTTAAGGATCCAGCGTTGCTGTGAGCTGTGGTGTAGGTTGCAGATGCAGCTCGGATCCCGTGTTGCTGTGGCTGTGGCGTAGGCCAGCGGCTACAGCTCCTGTTAGACCCCTAGCCTGGGAACCTCCATATGCCACAGGTGCAGCCCTAGATAAGGTAAAAAGACAAAAAAAAAAAAAAAAAAAAAAAAAAAAAAAAAAAAAAAAAGGAAAAAGAAAAAAAGAAAAGCAAATGCCTTTATCTAGAAAAGACCTAAAACCAAGATCACATAATTTTTATTTATTTATATTTATTTATTTTTTGCTTTTTAGGGCTGTACCTGCAGCATATAGAAGTTCCCAGGCTAGGGGTCTAATTATAGCTACAGCTGCTGGCCTTCACCACAGCCACAGCAACACAGGATTAGAGCCACGTCTGCGACCTACACCACAGCTCACAGCAATTTCAGACACTTAACCCACTGAGCAAGGTCAAGAATCGAACCTGCATCCTCCTGGATACTAGTAGATTCATTTCTGCTGCACCACAGCAGGAACTCCAAGATCACATAATTTTAAAGGATTATACTTTGCGCAGTCCCAATTTGGATTTCAGAGAAAAACAAAATCACCCTTTTGACCCATTATTGGTCAAATAATTTGGGCTAATTTTCTTTTTTCTGTATTACAGTATAGTTGATTTACAATGTTCTGACAATTTCTGCTGTAGATTTTGGCTAATTTTCATCTAGAGCAACTAAGAACTTACAGTTCTTGCTTGAAATAATGTCATCAAGTCTCAGAGGTTACTAATAGTTAATAAACTCAATTATAGAACAACATTCATCTTCTAACTCTCACTATGGTTGTAAGACATCATTTGCTGGTTTATCAAATTACTCATGTCTAGAGGAGAAAAGTCAGACAAGGGATGGGGAATAGCATGTTTATCAACACAGGAGTTTTATGGGATTAGAGGGCAAATATTAGTGATTATATCCTCTACTTGGTACATAACCAGAAATACAAGATTTAAATAAATTAGCAATGGCATTTGATGATTGGATTCAGTTTAGTTTGGAATAGGAACTAGTGAAACTGAGAGCAAGGAGTGGGAAAAGAAATTTGGATGAAGCCTAAAGAAGATTCTGGAAAGGCAGTTAACGGCGATGGTGGTTACCTTTAGTCTGATCTCAGAATATAAAACAATTACTCAGCTGGGTTTGATGTGAAGGCAAAATTTCAGTCCAGCTTATATTTTAAATCGTTTTTACAAAGCATCTTGACTAATAGTCTACCCAGGGAATTTGCATTGTTACTGACAGGGATCTGTACAAAGTCATTCTCTTCCTTATCACAAGGCAATTCCCTCCTTCATCACTGAACTTCTGTATAGAATAACACTTTGTTTCTCTAGAGGCTCAAGTTACCTACTTGTGTAGCAGCAACATCTGTGATAAAACAACCACCACATTGTTTCCATGATTTTTCTCAATAAGGTACCAAAATTACATGACTGATATTTCAAAATACTTGGCAGTTTCATTAAATTCTAATCAACATTATATTCTGTGACGTTGTTTTATAGTGTGGATTTTATAAATTGCTTTGTTTTCCACTCTGCTCTTTTTCATTGCTACATTAGAAGTCACATTTTGTTACAGAGAAAGAAATAAGCAGCTGCCGCTTTTTTGTTCCTCTTTCTGTTTTATTTTTTAAGAGTATTTTTAGTACCCAACCCTTCCAACAAGTCAAATATATAATTCTCCATCTGTAGACATAACTATGTGATGGGTACAAGTCATTTCAGCCAGTGTCTCTAGCGGGCTGACAACTGACATTGATTGTGAACGTTTTTAAATAGCCTTTTCCTTGTTTATATGGGCTTTGATTTGTAGGAACAGTTTTCTTTTGTCATTATAAAAAAGGCCTCATTGGGGCCACCTGTTGTGAGCTTGTGCTATTTTGGAGGGCATGCCAGTAGAACAAAGGTCCACTTGCCTTCTGATTAGACGTCTTCTGAAAGCTGCTAAAATGCCAAGTAAAAAAAGTATTTTCTTTTTTTAACTTTGTGTTGCTTATTTTCAAAAGCATTTGCCAGCTTGTACAATATAATGAATATAAAATTGCCTTCGGAAACCACTGGAGACTTAAAGGGCTTTCAAATCCTTCAGCTATCTAAAACAATGTATGTTGGGACTTCAAGGCCTCTTCAAGGATATAGAACTCAAACCATCTGGCCAAACACTGTAATGCCCACTCCTCCACCTTGAGCAACCTGGCCTACTCCTTCCTGCTCCCTACCAGGAAAGGTATGTGGTCCACCCCTCACCCCACCCCTATAGGGGCAATATATGCCCCCAACCAACCAGCAAGTATGTCAGAAGACCCCATTGTCCCCAACCAATGAGCAGGTAAGTAGGTATGGTGCAGAACCTCTACTCTCTCCCTGGGCTATAAAAATAGACACAACCAGGCACCCAGAGGTGACACTCTGTGCTCACCAGGAAGTCTTCCTGTTGGGCTAGCAGCATTTCTATTCTCAATAAACTCTTCTTTCTTTTAACCTCACTATAAGTCTGGAAATTCTTCTGACCCATGTGCACGGACCATGACAATACAGAAATATTTTAAGTATTTTCTTTTAAATGCAAGCCTTATTAAAACTCTCTATAGTCCTTGCTTATCTAATTGCTTTATAAGTTCTTTTCTTAATAGCAGGGTAAGACATTCTTATAACTTCATGTTAATTTGCCAGTTCTTGTATGTTCATAATCATTATCATGGCAATTTCTAATTTCTTAGTAAAAATAAATAACCAAGGCATTAAATGTACTGAGAGGTTCTGATATTCCAAGAACTGTGCTAAACAGATTCTCTATGTTAATTCATTTAATCTTCATGTTATCAACATAAGAGTAAGTATTATTCAAAATTTTAAATGAGACTCTGGTTAAATAGGTGATGTGCCTTGCCTGTTTTCATGTCTGTTTAGTAGTTTAGATAATCCTAATTTAGCTGGGATTTGAATCCAATTCCTTCTAGATGACTCATGATTATAAATTTCATTGTTATTCAACTGTGTTGACATATCATAATGTACCACTTCCATGTTACCAAATATTTAGGTTAGTCTAGTTTTAAAATTATGTTTAGTGCAGTCATCAATGTCCTGGTGCATTTGGCATCTGATTTCCCTTAAATTGTTTTCTAGCAGTAGAATCGCTGGGTCAAAGCATATACTTTAATGGCTTTTGTGATGAATTGCCACACTACTTTTTTGAAAAGAGTTGCATAGGTTTAGAAATGCAAAGAGGTGGAGTCTAAACATTAGAGATGAAAAGAAATGAAGAAGGAAATGAAAAGGTAGAAGAGTTGTAACTCTCTTTGAGAAGAACTGAAGACCCTTAATGCCATTTGAAGTATTGCTTTCATAAATCTTTTTCAAACTATATCTACTAAATGAGCATCTTCTCTTATTAAAATTAGAAGAAAATACAGAGTGGATGCATCTTAGAAAGACAGGGAAAAACATGCTTATAAATTGGTCCCCAAATAAGGCATTTTCAGAAATGGGTACATCTTGGCTAGGTAGAAACATGAGTGCCTTTCAGAATCACACAGGACTAGAAACAGCAAAACCAGAAATCCACACTTGGAAGAATAAGTATAAGGTATCAAAATAGTCTGAATCAAAGCAGAATCAGAGTCAGCTATTAGGACAGACAGGAGATCATGTGACAGGAATAGAGAAGGCTGGAAAGGCCCTGAAAACAAAGCCCATGTCCAGTTTGAACAACTTATTTTTACTACTTTTTGAGCAAGTACCGTAGTCCTGCCTGGAATTTGGTCAGTTTTCTTTGTGGAACTGTTGCTTTTTTTGGCTGCACCCATGGCGTGTGGAAGTTCCTTAGGCCAGGGATCAAAACTGTACCACAGCTGTAAACACAGCCACAGCAGAATGGAATCCTTAACCAGCTGAGACTGAAGGAACTCCTGGAACTCTTATCATTTTTAAACACTCTTACCAGAAGAATTATAAAGAGGACAAATGTCTGTTGAGTGTGTATCTGTGTGTGGATAGAGAGAAAGGGAGACAGAAAATACAATGAATGAAAATTTTTCTCCTCTCTTAATGCCAGAGAATTTTGTTGCTGACTATATAGGTTTTCTGTTGCTATTGCAGTAAATTATCATAAACACATCGGCTTAAAACAGCACAAATCTGTTATCCTGTAATTTGGTAGAACAGAAATCTAATATGGGTCTCAAAATGCTGAAATCCAGGTGGCAGTAAGGCTATGTTCTTTGTGGAAACTCCAGGGAAGCATTTCTTTGCCTTTTTCAGCTTCTAGAAGCCATTTGCATTCCTTTTCTCGTGGCCTCATTCCTCTGTCTTCAAAGCCAGATATGTTGTTTCACTGTGCAGTCATATGTCTGACTGATTGCAGCCGGGAAATTTTTCTGCTTTTAGGTGTTCATGTAAACCGTTTGTGCATACCTGGTACTCTTGTAGAAGCCATCTCAAGATCTTTCACTTTAACCACATCTCAAAAGCCCTTTTTGTCACATAAGTAACATAGTCACAAGTTCTTCGGATTAGGGTGAAGATATTTGGAGGGAGGATCAGAAAAACACTACTCTGCCTACAATATTGACCCCAAAACTAACAAGAATTGGCCAAATGATAGCTTGTTCTTCCTGTGGGGTTAACATGGCAAAGACTGATACTCAGCATGTTTAAGACACAAGAAAATCTTTAACACGTGTGGCATCTAAGGTCAGACTCTATGAATTTGACTCCCGACTCCATCTCTCACTAGCTGTGTGACCTTGTCTGAATTACTTTACCTCACTTTACCTCTCTGTTCTTTAGTTTTCACATCTTTATTTTTTTAAAACAACCATTTGCTTGTTGTTGTTGTTGTTGTTTTGTCATTTTAGGGCTATACCCAAGGCATATGGAGGTTCCCAGGCTAAGGGTGGAGTAGGAGCCATAGCCACTGGCCTAAGCCACAGCCACGGCAATGCCAGATCCCAGCCGCATCCTTGACCCACACTGTAGCTTCCAGTAACACCGGATCCTTAACCCACTGAGCAAGGCCAGGGATTGAACCCACGTCTTCATGGATACTAGTTGGAATCTTAACCAGCTGAGCCACAATGGGAACTCCCACATCTTATTTTAATTTAATTTTATTATTCTTTGTTATGGCCACACCTGCCCCATATTGAAATTTCAGGCTAAAGGTCAAATTGGAGCTGCAGTCGATGCCTATGCCACAGCCAGAGCAACATGGGATCCGAGCCACATCTGTGACCTGTGCCACAGCTTGCAACAATGCCAGATACTTAACCCACTAAGCAAGGCTAGGGACCCACATCCTTATGGACACTACGCTGGGTTCTTAACCTTCTGAGCCACAATGGGAACTCCTTCACATCTTTGAAATGCATATAATAATAGCATTTTGCTCAACATCACCTGAAGAATAAACACAAAGCATTTCCAATAGTATGTAAGTACCCAGAAAATGTTATTGAACAAATACTCATGGAGCACATTAACTTAGCACAAGTTAACTGTCTTGAAAAAAGAGAGGAGGTGCGTTAGGGAGTACATACAGGATTAACACTTCTAAGGGAGTGAGGGAAGCATGGTGTGAAAGTAAGAGAAAACATAATACCACAGAGCCAGCCCTCAGCCAACCCTATACGGAGCTGTGCATTCAAGATGAAAATAAATAAATAAATAGGCGTTCCCATTGCTCCGCGGAAGCAAACCCAACTATTATCCATGAGGTTGCAAGTTTGATCCCTGGCCCTCTTCAGTGGGTTAAGGATCTGGCGTTTCCATGAGCTGTGGTGTAGGTTGTAGATGTGGCTCAGATCCAGCATTGCTGTGGCTGCAGCATAGGCCAGCAGCTACAGCTCCGATTCAACCCCTATCCTTGGAACTTCCATATGCTGCACCTGTGGCCCTAAACAGCAGAAAAGCAAAATTAATTAATTAATTAAATTTATATATTTATAAATATATGTCTGTTTATTGTAAGGAGTTTTCTTACAGTTATGGGAAGCTGATGAAATAAATCTGAAGTCTTTGGGACAAGCTTTTAGGAAGAGAAGATAAGCAAACTAGAACCCCAGGAGCATGAGGTGAAACTTGTTCACAAGGCGGAGTGTCCTTACTCAGGAAAGGCCAAAATTCTGCTTAAAAGCCTTTGCACCTATTGTCAGGCCCACCAAGAAGACCCTCCCTTTGATTAACTTAAAATCAACTGATTTAGAAACTTTCATCATAATTGCAAAATCTCCTCACACCAGCACTTTGATGGAATAACTGTAAAAAATGTACATGTATTATAAAATTCTTCCAGTTCTTGTGAGAGAAAATTCTTTGTGGTTCATACTAGAAACAGAAAGGAGATTCAGGGAACCTATTGAGAATAAGCTATTTTGCTAAGAATCAGAATATAAAGATGATTAAGACCTTAAACTGTGTATTACATTGAAGAGAGGAACATTTAGTGGAGGTGACAGGCTAGCAGACAAGTAACTATGAAATTGTAATGGAAATATAATCACCTCAGAGCAATATTTTAAAACATACTTTCGTAAGATCATAACACAGAAAAAGTAATGACTTATCCATGATCACCTACCTGATACCCTGAGGTTGGCCTAATTTCTCCGTAATACTTATATAATAGTTACCTCTTTCTCTAGTATATGCTAGATAAAATTCTAAACACCATTTTTACATAACTGCTCATTCTCATATATCCTGAAAGTGGATATATTATCAATTTTAATGAGAAAAAGACTTGAATCACAGAGTCCTGCCTAAAGATTATAGAACAAGGAGTTCCCTTCGTGGCGCAGCAGAAACTAATGCGACTAGAATCCATGAGGATGTGGGTTCAATCCCTGGCCTCACTCAGTGGGTTGGGGATCTGGTGTTGCCTTGAGCTGTGGTATAGGTCACAGATAGGGTTTGGACCCCACCATTGCTGTGGCTGTGGTGTAGGCCGGCAGCTGTAGCTCTGATTTGACCCCTAGCCTGGGAACTTCCAGATGACGTGGGTAGATAATAAAAAAGATTACAAAGTAAGTAAAGGTGTAGGACCAGGACTTTTAATTCATACTTACCTGCTAGACTATACTGCTTCTCACTTTCATACTTATCTTTGCTTATTAAAATTATCATTAATAGCAATGAGTACTTACACTATCCCCTAAGTACTTCACATCTATTAGCCCTCATTTTACAGAGAACAGTAAAGCTGATAAATTAAAAAAAAAAATGCCTAATGTAACTTCACATTAGTGAAGGCAAGATTTTACCTTAGCCAGTGCCACTCTAAAATTCAGAGGTTTTGTCTCAAAAGAAATTCTAACTATTGCATTATATGGCCAACGCTGGAATTCTGCAGGTCCAGAAAGATGCCAGTTTATGAAGTCTGCTGAAACAAATCATCAGTCTTCATCTTTATAGAAATCTAAAGGCTCCTTGATAAAGTATAATACTAAAAACTGATAAGCAGTCAAATTAGCATCACTATGTCACATGCTGAATATAAAACTGCATCTCGGGTAGAGTGATTTTCTGTATTGAAATAAACCAAATATTCATGGGAAAATTGGTAAGTGGTGGTTTTTAGAAGTGTATTAAGAATGAATGATGAAGTAAAGTTTGTTTTTCTGAGGAATATAATCTGTTCTGTAGGTTATAGTTGGAATTATGCAATTTGATGAAAAGTGGTGGGCTGGCAAATGCAGGAAAGAGAAAAAAGGAATGTCTTAGAGAACAGCTAAATCTACCAATGCAGACATTCACCACAAGTCACTCAAGGAAAAGACTGGAATAGGTAGGTTGAACAAGCCTAGCAAAAAGAGAGAAACAGATGAGGGGCATTAGGGTTTGGGGTAGTGTTTTAAAGATCCTTTAAAAAGGGCATCAAAGAATAGTTGAATCCTGCCTGCCACTGTTTTGTGGCAGGTACTCCTTATTTTTGGGTGTCGGGTATTGTATAAGAGGTATACACAATACATAATACTCAAAGAGAAAAGAGAGTGGTATTAGTAACTGGGTTGATGTCTAATCCCAATTTGGGGTTCTGTGGTAAAGCTAGGTTGGTGCCTGAGCTTAAAAAAAATAGTCTCAAATGGAGCCTTCAACTGTTAGTAAAGAATGAGTGAGTCCAAATCTGGGGCACTTACTGACCTTGGTCTGTTAGATGGAGAAAAGAAAGCAAAGAGAGAAAAAAGATACAACAAAGAAGACAGCAAGGTAGCTTAAGGGATCATACATATGCATGGAATAGAAGAAATGGAAGGGAGATCTGAGATAAAGTTAAGGTCCTGCACACATTTCCCTTTCCAGGCACTTGGAAGAATGATGAAAGAATAAGACACAGTGGTCTCTCAGTATTCACTGAGGATTGGTTACAAGAAACCTCATCAGTACCAAAATCTGCAGATACTCAAGTCCCTTATGTACAGTGACAGCACAACAAATGCAGTTGGCCCTCCAAACCTGCAGAATATGCATCCACAGTTTCAGCCAACCTTGAGTTGATCTGGTTAGTTGAATCCTCAGAGGCAAAATATGTGGATACAGAGGTACTAGAAGTCAAGCAGGTTGTGTTGGGGTGCCCAGTATGACATAGGTTTGCTGGTTCTTCTGAAGGACTCACAGGACTTAGCATATAATTGTATTCACAGCTAAGATCTCTTACAGAAAGAAGATACAAAGCAAAACTGGCAAAGGGAAAAAGTGTGTAGATTGAAGTCCAGAGTCCAGCACAAGCTTCCAAGAGTCTTCTTCCAGCAAAGTCATGTAAGACACACATAATTATTCCCACAGTAAGTTGTGACAAACTTTGTGAAATATTATGAACCAGAGAAACTCATTAGAGACTCAGTGTCCACGGTTTTCTTGAAGGTTGATCACAAATTCCAGACTCTCAGAAGGAAAGAGGTGCTCAGTATAAACCTTATTGTTTGCACAAACATTTAGTTACGCTGAATCATTTTTAGCAGGTAGGGTAGTGGAAATGCTCCTGGGCATCCGAGTTCCCAGATGCCAGCTAACGGTCAATCCTACAAGCAGGCCTTCCTAAGAAAAACAGCAATCTCAGACCTGGTATGTTAACTTTTTTCTAACCATAAGTGTGCATGCATATTTTACACAAAATAACCGTATCTACTAATAATAAATGTGAGCCAATAAAAATTTCACAGTCTATATTATCACAGTCAACTATTATCTATTCTTGAAGTAGAAGGAAAAGGATGAAAAGAGAAGCAGACTGAGATGGAGAAGCATCTCTCTCCCCTACAGAAATGCTATTTCAAGTGAGTTCAAAACCAGTCATGCAAGAATAAAGACTAAAGTTACTGAAAAGCACAGATCCTTCCCAGTAATTGTACCCAGGAAAAATAGACAGGGTAGACTCTCTCTATTCACAGATTCCCTGCAAAGCATCTACAAGCTGAATTTTTTGTAGCCCCCAATGCATACTCACTGTACTTTCACAGTCATTTGCAGACATTCACAGTGACAAAAAATTTGGGTTGCCTGAGGCTTATGAACCCAGCTAATGTCAAACCAGGCATCACTCTGCCTTCTTTTTTGTAAATTGAAGTATAGTAGATTTTCAATGTTGTGTTACTTTCAGGTGTAAAGTGATTCCATTATATATCTAAAATCACATATTATTTTTCATATTCTTTTCCATGACAGCTTATTATAGGATATTGAATATAGTTCCCTTTGTTATACAATGGGACATTGTTATCTATTTTATATATAGTAGTTTGTGTCTGCTAATCCTGATTTCACCACCATAATCAAGTATCCTTTTCATGGTCTATTTGGTGCCACACTTTTTGCATGTTTGTGCTTTCTTTTGGTGATTTCACTGTTTAAATGCCCCCAAGTGACACGAAGTCCCATCTAGTGTCCCTAAGTGCAAGGTAGCTGTGATGTGCCTTTTGGGGAATATATATGTGTTAGACAAGCCTCATTCAGCCAGGAGTTATAGTGCTGTTGGCCATGAACTCAATATTAATGAGTTGACTATATATATTAAATAAGTTGTCTTTAAAAAGAATCACACATAAACAAGGTCATGTATTGATTGGTTGATAAAATATATTGTAATCAGAGGCCCATAAGACCTTAATTGGGAACAACACTAATTCTGTGTGTGGGTGTGATCTTTATAGAACAAAAGTACCAGAAAGAAACAAGACTCAATTGTACCTGCAGCATCACTTCCTATGGAAATAAACTCTACCACAAAGCCTGCCATAAAGACACCTTTCTGTAGTACACTGGTATGTGATGGGCAGTGACAGCAACCATGGGCACAGAGAGGCTGTGGCTAGGCAGGACCAGTGCATGAATGATTTCCCTAGAAAACCCAGAACCAAGAAAAATAGGTAAATTCAGGGTATGAATGGAAATAGAAGCAGAACCTGGGTTCCTCTCAAGACTCAAACAAATAGGCTGTGCCAAATATAGACTAGGACCTCAAGGTTCTAAGGTCTACAGCTGAGCTGAGGAACCAATAGGAAAAATATATACATAGGATTCCCGATAAAGTTTCAGGTTAAAGCTGGGTTCATGAAGGCAGATTGGATTAAGATGGCGGAATAGAAGGACTGGAGCTAAACTTCTCTCCC
>PVHT020000035.1:5272142-5326809 GCA_004024745.2 Catagonus wagneri | reverse complement strand
CTTTAAAAAAAAAAAAAAAAAGCTGGGTTCATGAAAATGGAGGACAGACTTGTGTTTGGCAGTGGGGAGGAGGGAGACAGTGGGACTGCCAGGCAGTTTGGGATTGGTGGATGCAGACTGCTACGTCTGGAACAGATGGGCAGTGGGGTCCTGTGGTACAACACAGGGAACTATATCCAGTCTCTTGGGTAAGAACCTGGTTGGGAAAAAAAAAAAAAAGTGTCGTGTATGTGTGGCAGGGTCACTTTGCTATACATCAGGAACTGAAGGAACATTGTAAATCCACTATACCATAATAAAAATTTTAAAAAAAGCATTTTAATAAAGCTTCATGCTTCGTGTAATCCTGAAAAAAAAAAAGAATGTATTCTGGGGGAAAAAAATAAGCTGGGCTCAAGGAAACAGATGAGGAATGGAGTTTATACTGACCACTGAAAACAAAACTGTAGTCACAGTACAACTTCAGAGTATGGCTATGATTCCCAGGGCTTGTCTGCCAGCTGATCTAATTTAGGACACCCTTCCTGTTACTAACAGATCAGTGTCTAAAGGGTACAGGTAACAACTCTAAAAGCAAAGCTTAACAAAGCCTATAGAGTTGTAACACATCACCAGACATATTATTTCCATCTGCTTTGGGAGACCAAAATGTATTCTTTCCCAAGTATCTGGTTAGAGATTTAAATAATTAACCACTCCTCACCACCACATAAAAGAAACTCAAGACTGGTAGACAGCTATTCTCAAAACTTGAAGTCTCAATCTGTTGACTAATCAAAACCTCCCACCAAAGTTTTTTGTCAGAACAAAACTGGAATTTAATCACCTTGTCAACATGCCTATAAGGTGACTTGCAAATCTCACAATTAACAGTCATTCTAAGTCAAAAAGTATTTTTTACACGATATCTTGGGGTCTGCATTTGAAATGTAAAACCAGGTTTGGATGCCTGGTTATTTCTCCCAGATGATGACATATTTATCGGGGCTGCAAACAGGACCTCTGCAACACAAGTCACTTAAGAAGATTTCTTATATATTTTACTGCCTAATAAAAAGTCTGATGAGAAACTTTTACTGTCACACATTTTCATATTTTTGAGCTCTAGCAAACACATTCCTGACAGCAATCAATATGAATAAGGGAAGGTATTTGAGAAGAACTTTTAATCTTCGGAACTGAGGTTTGCATCAAAGTCTCCTTGATTTGCACACCCCCCAAAACATTTTTTCCCAATTATCCTTTGTGTTCTTCCCACACTGGCCGCTGTTGCTGAGTAATTTTACAACACTAATGCTATTAAAACATGCACTCATGACCCCAATGAGACACAAAGCAAATAATGCACATGGGGAATGTAAGCACATAACTGCTAATCTTGCTTTTTAAATGCATTTGAACTTGACCTACTGGAATGCCCATTACAGAACGCATGACAGCTTGGCAAAATACAGGAGGCAAGACACCATCTCAGGAAAGCAGATTCACTGAAAACAAATCACTTGAAAGATTATAACGTGGTAGGAATTGATTGAAAAACGTGAAGGAGTACCACATAGTGAAGTAACCTGCATAAACCCTAGATACAAGTTACTACTCCTAATAGCTCTGTATATGACAGCATTGTGGCATCTGATTTCACCTATGAATAGATTTTAGATGAAAGAAAACAATGAATAATAATTTAATGTAAAGAGCATATATTTAGAAACGTGAAAGCATAATGTCATTTACTCCGAAGCAAATATTTTTCATCCTGCTGGTGTAAGAAGGCTTCCCAATTTTGTATACCTTACTAGGTGTATCTTAGGACCTAAAACTGACCGTAATCGTTATGTGAAAGAACTTGTATTCATCTGTCCACTCTAAAATTATAGGTTCACAGCCAACACAGAAACACAATAGAATGAATCTTAAAGGAAATTCTGGTCCGCATTTTTCTGATGGAGAAATCACACAGCTAGTTTTCAGATGGTACTGGAACACAGGTGGCTAAGACAGAGCTTATGCAAACTGCTCATATTCCACTTATGTAAATGTCAAGTCATATCTATGAGTTACTCTCTTATTATTCCTTATTTTGAAATTCTTCAAACTTCAAAAAAGGGAGATGGTGATATATTGAATAAAAAAATAATCCATTAAGCAGAAGTTTCTATATGGGTGTAAATATTTACAGAATGGTCAATGTTTAGCTAAAATAGAAATCCTAAATGATCAAGTAGAAACACTCAAAATTTAGAATTCATAATGAACACACTACATTTTATTAATTTTTGTGAAGAAAATGATGTAAAGTTTTGTCATCCGAAAATTGTATAGATATTTCAATGAGTTAATAAAGCACAGTTATAAGGTTTGAGAATAATCATACAATAAAATAATGAAGCCAAAATCACATCCAAATCCCAATTCCAGCATAGAAAATTTAGTGACTAGAATTCCATAATTCCCAATTATATATCCTGCTGAACTAAAAGTTATGAGAGTGTTGAGCAGCTTGGAACTGCATCAGGTTCAAAGTCTTTCAAAAGAACATTTCTTAAATATTACTTGTTTAATATCTTCACAAGAAAGACTGGTGTGGTGATTTGGTCTTGTCACAGGATGAAAACAACACTAACCTATTCCCCACATCCTGGAAAAAAATTCTTGATTATTACTGCCAAAGGTGAAAGATTAATTGGCAATGAAAAGAATTTTGGTCTCAGTGAAAGGAATAAAGGTTGGAATATTTGTCCAACCTTTATTCATTTAGCAAAACAGTGAAGGTTTTCTACAAAATACTGTAATTTTATGATAATACAATTGCATGTAAAGATAAATGTCTTTTTCCCCAATTCTTTACAGGTACTGAATCTGAGTTAGTACTTCTTCTCCAGTACTGTGTAAACCAACACCTGCATTTAGCCTGACAAGAATCTAATGCCACTCCTAGAATGCTGAGTGTCTCACATCACGATTATCGGACTGTATTTCCTCCAGTTGTGAGCCTACCACCATCGAATGCTTACTGTGAAAGCTGGAAAGTATCATCATACATTACTGCAAAATGTAATTTCATATAGGCAATTTTTCTTTCCATCCATCATAAAAATAGTCTCTCTCACCCATACACACACATAATTTAAATAAAAATATCTACAAAATAAGGTATGCTTTGAGGAAAATATATAATATGAAGCATCTTTGTTAAGAGTAAGAAAAAGATAAATTTATTTTATTTCCACCTAGGAAATAAAATGCAGTGCTTTTTTTTCTGTTTTAGAATTACTTCTAGTTCAAAGATAAAGACCTTGGTTTTAATGCAATAGGCTGTCTCAAGAGCACCTGTTTTTGGTTTTGTTTTTGTTTTTTTCTCCATCAAATTTTAACTAAGTAGGTAACTTATATCACCCTCTAGCAATTCCTAGCTCAGCTGGCATAGATCAGTATAGCTATCTCTAGCCATACTAGGCCAGACCAGAAACAGTTAAGAGGAATTCAGAAGGCAGTGATACTGGATAAACAGGTAACTTTACTTACAGGAATCTCAGAAGAACAAAGAGAGATAGGGTGCTGATTTGCTAGAGGGTACTTTTTTACTTGCCCAGAAAATACAAATAATAATTCTTTTGGTTACAAGGGACTCTAACTCCTAAGAGCCTGTGTTTTCACTTTTTTTTTTTTTTTTGCCTTTTGTCATTTTTTTAGGGCCACACCCAAGGCATGTGGAGGTTCCCAGGCTAGGGGTCTAACAGGAGCTGTAGCTGCCGGCCTTCGCCACAGCCACAGCAACGCGGGATCCGAGCCGCGTCTGCAACCTACACCACAGCTCACGGCAACGCTGGATTCTTAACCCACTGAGCAAGACCAGGGATCGAACCCGCAACCTCGTGGTTCCTAGTTGGATTCGTTAACCACTGAGCCATGATGAGAACTCCTGTTTTCACTTTCTTAGTGTTTTATTTTGACAATGTTATCAAAAAATCTGAGGAAGATTTGCCCAGGAGATATATTTTTCTTTGCCATCCTTTCATCCTCTCCCCACATTCTTAATGAACTGCATCTCTATAAGTTTAGCAGAGGTAGATCTTGTTCCTATTATTATACACAGAGCCTAATACTTTCTAGGGATAAAGGCTACAAGTCTTCTGATTTCCAACCCAGCATCCTGTTCACTCCACACCCTGGCTGAATAAAATGATGAAATTGGCACACCCTCGAGGAAGAACACAACTGCCACCAATTATTCTCACTTTTTAAAGTGACAACTACTCTTCCCAACTCTGAGTTTTAAATTAAATTTTAGTGAAAAGAGTGAAAAGAGAAGAAAACGCTAAAATTGTTTGGCAAGCAGATAATCACCATCTTCACGTAAGGATGTAATTGCTCCTACTGGGTACCCAGAATGTGATTAAAGATGCCAAGCTGATCCAGAGCGGGTATTTTCCTGAACTGGATAGTCCCTGGGAGTCTGGAGAATAAATTGTGTAGCACATTTAATGTTGAGCATGGAATGCAACTCCGGTCACGTTCCCGCACATGTGTGGTAAGGTATTTTACATTCCTTAAGGCTCAGCTGAAGCGGAAGTCCTGGAAGATTTAACTGCTTTCTCCCTAGCCAATGGATTGGCTGCCAATTTTCTTTTCTTTTCTTTCTTTCTTTCTTTTTTTTTTTTAAAGAAGGCCTTGTGGATATTTCTCACCACTAAAATGAATTATATGGTCACCCTAAAAATGATAACTAGGTTCAGATGAATGTGCTGATACAGGTGAACAAATAAACTGTTATGATAAAACAGAGAGATTGTCTCATTCTGTATCTGTGTGGTTAGGATGGTTTCCTTCCCTGGGTGGAAGGATAAAGAGCCGAGAAATATGACCTTGCACTGATGGAACGTCAACATTCAGTATATGCAGTTGAAGCAATGCTTGGCAGCCTTCCCTTCTTCATTGCCACATATACTGGAGCATTTATGTGGCGTTGGTTCTCATCTAAATGTCGTGATTGTCTCTAGGTCAAGAAGCAGCTCATCAAAGCTCTAATTCTTATAGAAGCCAGATACAATCCTGACCAAAAGTAAAGGCTTCTGCTAAAATTTTAGTAGCAATGAAACTGTGAAAGGATTCCTAAAAACAAACACTACGTTCTTTACATTTTCCCCAACCAGAGTAACAGTTAGTTTTGCCACAGATTTTCGTCTGCATTATGAAAAGAAAGCATTAATGTGTCCTAATCTGTTCAACAATTTTTCTTGCTTTGATTCCCCTTTTTTTCTCTCCTGGTTTTGCTCCTATGAAGCATTTCTTGCCCTTACCAGTTCTTAAATTGAAGCTTAACACTGCATTTAGATTATCAGGGACATTGCTACAGTGTTAAATAAAATTTAAAAATCTATTTTTTTAGATTCTATGAACAGGAACATCAAACTTTTGTATGGGAGAAAATTGAATTCTGCATACTCATTTCAAAAAAAATCACTGATGTCTGTTCCAAAACAACATTGCTTAACTCTCTTGCTGACTTCAAGTGATTCGCATGGTGTTTTTTCTCTTCTCCTCTTAATAGACCCTTCTTTGTCAAGTAGTGGAAATCTGCTTCTTTCTTTGGAAAACCTCATCTAGCTAGCTTTTGCAACTCTGTCCTTTGAGAATACTACAGAATGAAATAAAGAAGTTGGGGTAATGGAGGGGAGATTCAGACAGAAGGAAACAGCGTATTCTCATGGTTCTGTGAGAGCTGAAGTAAATGCTGGTCTCATTATGCTTGATTTCATTTATTTCCTGTCTCACGAGTTTACAAAAAAGCTTACTTTCTTCTTCTGAACAAGAAGCATGTTATGGGCAAGCAGTAGAGAACAACAGTCATTTGTTTTAATATCAACATTTCCCTGGGTGGTTAGAAAGCTGGTAATGTTATGATTTCTATGAATTTAAATTTAAAATTACAATATTAACATTTCCTAGAAACTATACTATTATGTATTTTTTCTTAAAAACTTCTCAGAGAATATAATCTCTCTACCACAATTGTCAAATTTTAAAAATGATATCTGGAAACAGGTTCTCATAAGTAAAACGTATAAGAATAACAAATTTAGAATCAGAAAATATATAGGACAAAAGACTACGATTTTCTTTTTTTTTTTCTCTTTTTAGGGCCTCAAAGTGCAGCATACGGAGGCTCCCAGGTTAGGGGTCGAATCGGAGCTGTAGCTGTCTGACTGTGTCACAGCTATAGCAATGCCAGATCTGAGCCGTGTCTGTGAACTATGCTGAAGCTAGTGGCAACACTGAATCCTCAACCCGCTGAGTGGGGCCAGGGATCAAACCCACATCCTCACGGACAGCGGTGGGGTGCATTTCTGTGGAGCCACAACAGGGATTCCAAGGCTGTGATTTTCTGTATCTGACTCTGGAATTAACATTCCCATGTTATTTCCCACCTAGCACTAAATAGAGTTCATAGGAAGATTCGAACTAACAGATGTGACCTATTCGATGCATATATCACAGGGAGGGGGGAAGTGCCTTTCATAGCAGAGATCAGAAAAGCTGGACTCCAGTTTCCACATCATGACAACTTCAGTGGATGACTTGAAGCAAGTTTCTATCTCCCTTTGGGCCTCAGGTTCCTTAACTGTAAGATAAGAGTACTCCAGACTTCAGCATTTTATGTTTCTATAACTGGACAGGAACAAGGAAAGGGATTTATTTATCATGAGCAGAATTTTAAAATGTGTCATAGTTTGTTTTGAAAAATCACTGTTCAGCTGAGTTAACCATTCTTATGAAAAAAAAAACAACCTTTTTTTCCTTAAAATGTTTTCTTTTAAATATAATGAACATTCCTTAGTACCAACATTATCTACTGAAGACAACCCTGGCCCGTTTGCTTCCAGTGAGCCTCTTTGACAATGCCTTATAGTTTAAATCCATTACCTGCTGTGACTGCTCCAGGTATACACTGATTTGGAGGATCATAAGTAACATGTGTGAGGCGAATGTGATAACCACTACACTACGGAAACTCCGTAAGTAACATGGATATGTGAATTAAATCATTCTATCTAGAGAGTTCTCACTGTGGCACAGCAGGTTATGAACCGCAATAGTATTCACAAGGATGCAGGTTCGATCCCTGGCCTCACTCAGTGGATTAAGGATCCAGCATTGCTGCAAGCTGCAGTGTAGGTTGCACATGCGACTTGGATCATTTGACCCCTAGCCTTGGAACTTTCATGTGCCCCAGGTGTGGCTCTAGAAAGAAAAAAAAAATCAGTTTTGGCTTTGTCTACCTACATTGCTTTTATTTAAGTGCTTGCAGTGTCAGTCATCTGACTGGATTTAAAGTCACCAAATTAAAAAAAAAACTATCAAAGATCTCACTTTTAACCTGATATTAAAAAAAACAAAAACTGAAGTTCCTGTTGTGGCGCCGCGGAAACAGATCCGACTAGGAAACACGAGGTTGAGGGTTTGATCCCTGGCCTCGCTCAGCAGGTTAAGGATCCAGCATCGCCGTGAGCTGTGGTGTAGGTCACAGACGGGGCTCGGGTCCCATGTGGCCATGGCTGTGGTGTAGGCTGAACAGCTGTAGCTCCAATTCGACCCCTAGCCCGGGAACCTCCATATGCCGCAGGTGTAGCCCTAAAAAGACAAAAAAGTAAACAAAACAAAAGCCCTAAATGTATATGTGGGGTGTGAATGTAGTGAATCTGAGTTTATTATTATTATCAATATGTAAAAATCACAGCATTCCTTTGCATAAAGCAGAAGACCCCAAAAAGATGAAAAACTTGGAGTTCTCTTGTGGCATGGTAGGTTAAGGATCCAGCAACGTGGACTTCCATATGCTGCTGGAGAGCACCAAAAAAAACAAACCAACGAACAAAAAACTGAATGGAAGATTCTCCTGGATTTTCTGTTTGGGGGCATATAAAGAGAATTTCCTTTCCTTTGTCCACATAATTCATTTTTCAGTATAAACCTATTATTAAAAATGAGTTTCTTCCAAAAAATCAGAGAACAGAAAATACAAGTTTAAAAAATCTATCATGATGTTGATTTTTGTTCAGAGGCTCTTAAAAAAGGGTCTTTGCTTTTGGAGATTGTGGGTTCCCCAAAACTGTGTGTAATTTTGTAGATGTGTCATAATATTCATTTTTGATCAGGTTCTCACAAAGACACAATAAAAAGAACTACTGATCTAGTCCAAATGAGGAATCTTAATCCCAGAGAGAGAAGCAATTTGCCGTAGTCACACGACTAGCCAGCAACATTGACATTCCAGAACCCAAACCCCTAAGTCTATTGACACTGGTGCACACTCAAGTAGATTATATAAGTTTCTTAAACTCGGTCATCTTACAAAGAAACTCTGCTTGCTTTATTTTTTGCAAACTTAAAGTAAGTTTATAGAGATTTCAAGGATACCATTTCGATTTTAACATTTATTGCCACTACAATCACTGTTTTAAGACCAGTCTGAGCAGAATTAGCCCCAGAGAAAGAATCCCTCCAAACAAAACAAAGCTCTTTGATATTTTGGTTTTTTGTTTTGCTTCTTTTTGTTTTTTTGTTTTTTTTTTGTTTCTTATGTTTTATTTTGTTTGTCATCTTATGTTTTGTAAGATGAAGTCCAAGTTTCGTTCCTACCTACAGAAGCAAGAATTGCCTATATTAACACTCAATGTTTGAACATCAATTGGAATTTAAAATAGGCAAAGAGGTTCATCTAGAATAGCAAAGCCACTTGGAAAGATCATTCTTCTGGAAAAATCTTCCACCCGTTTTACTAAAATTAGTTGTATTAGTATAATCATGTAATAAATTATAATTAGTAAAGAGTCAGCAAATTGCATGTTGAGGCTGTACTAACTCGTTTCTTTTTAAGTTCTGTCTGTCATGTGTTTTTTATGAAAATTATTTTATTTTAGAAAGGGTTGCCAAGATGTACTGGTTATTAAATAGGCTTTCAGAGCAGGAACATTGCACATTTCCCGTATCTTTTTCTGACTCACTTTTCTTCCACAGAAGAAAAAAGACTTCCAAAGCAAGGAAGAAATAGCTGTAAGTAATATGTTTATGGGCATTTAATGTTAGATGGTTTAACATGCTTGATTGCTATTGGTGAGTCAGAGCAAAAAATGACAGATGCATCTGTCATGTTATGTTATATCACGCAAAATTTTAACAAAGGCAAAACAAGCTATGCTGTTGATCCCAACAACATGCTGTACCGTATAGTTGATAGACGTCCACAAAAGAAAATCACTACGTTGTAAAAAGAAAATGTCTTAATTCTCAAAATGTAGTAAAGCGGATTTTTCCTCTGAGCCAAGAATATAATGGCCCGAGAGTGTAAACTGGTAAGATCACACAATCCCAACAGTGACTTTAAACTCAGCAATTCTTTACCAAGATCCAGAATAGCAAGACAGTGCAACAATAATAATCTTGACCCTACACTTAAATAAATTTCAATGACCAATAAAGCATTTTCCTCTTGTGTAAAAAGTAAAATACTGGTTTCCTATAGAGAGATGTGACTCCATTTTCAATGCCTCCAGCATAACCCCATGTGTGACAAAAATGAGAGGACTTATATTTCATTGACCACTGACAGACACAACACCCTTCGTTTTTCAAAGTGCAAACTAAAGGCACCTTAAGAGACTAAACACTAAGATAAACTGCACTGGGGAAAAAATCGTAAATAAAAATAATAGAGGCCAAAATGCTAAAAAAGGAAAAAAAGCGATTAGTCCATATGTCCCTTTATAATTTAGAATAATCACATTTTCCTCATTACAAAGCAACAGCAATCAATTAAATACATTCGGGATGAGAAGGCCTGATTGAATCATTGTGTCTAACACGTGCCAAGGGAAGGCAGATTTCCCATGACATAGAAATAAAGAAGAAAGAAATATATAAAAATAGATATATCAACCTTTGCACAAGGCTCATGGTGCATAAAGGTGACAGACACCAAGTAGAGGCGTATTATTATCAGTAGTGAGCAAGATGAGATATTGACACAAAGTACCCGTATCAATACAGAGTCCTGTGCTGTATTTTCAAACATTTAATATATTTGCCTGGAGTTTTTCTAAATCAAAGCTTCTCTGTTTATACTCATGTAGAAAATGTAATCTGAGTTTCAATGAATTTTTAATTTTGTTCAATCTTGCATTTGTTCAACCAAAAACAATTTAAAGAGGACCAAGGCTATCAGCCTCACAGTGAGCAAGTGCAACTCCTCTCTAGGGGTTCTTGAATCTGCCATAAAAATCAACAGTGTGCATCTAATAGTTTTCTTTTAATTCGAGCAGTGAAAAGTGAATAATCACATCAACTATTTTTCAGGGCCTCTTTGGTTTCCAGATCAAACACATAATGTGATGTGTCATCTTGCCATATTCTCTGCATTTCCATTTTAAATAATCATAAATAAGAAAACCTTGCTATTCTTTGGCATGACACAACTGTTTGATTCAGCTGCATTTCAAAAAGTCTTAAAATTGCACTCATTCCTTCCTTAGAGTCCTGGTTCATGTCAAAGGTTTTCAGCTGAAAGATTCTTTATTGTATTCAAATCTTGTCCCATATGAATTGTTTTGGTTACTTAGCTTATGAAGCGTCTTAGAAATTGAATTTGGTCCACAGCAAAAAACTCCAACTGTTTTCCTGGAAAGAGAAAGGAGAAAATGTTTAAGGCATTAACAAAATTACTTTATTTCTTTCTTTCTTTTTTTTTTTTTTTGGTCTTTTTAGGGCCCAACTTGCAGCATATTCCCAGGCTGGGGGTTGAATCGGAGCTGCAGTTACTAGCCTACACCACAGCCACTGCAATGCCAGATCCAAGCCACATTTGTGACCTACACCACAGCCCACAGCAACACCAGATCCTTACCCCACTGAGCAGGGCCAGGGATCGAACCTACATCCTCATGGATACTAGTCAGGTTCTTGCCCACTGAGTTACAATGGGAACTCCCAAAGTTAATTTCTTGCTGTTTTGCATATTGAAAACAATTTTCCAATCATTTCCAAATGTAAATGGCCATCAAGAAGATAGTTTATTTGCCTCCTGCTTTTCATACTAGAAATCAAGACAATTCAAAGAATATGAAGATAATTCAAAGA
The DNA here is from genome assembly GCA_004024745.2 of Catagonus wagneri. Classification (NCBI taxonomy): domain Eukaryota; kingdom Metazoa; phylum Chordata; class Mammalia; order Artiodactyla; family Tayassuidae; genus Catagonus; species Catagonus wagneri. Next base: position 5,315,676 of record PVHT020000035.1, on the reverse strand, counting down.
TATACACACATGTTATCAGACTTATTATCAGACAGAGTGAGCAGTCTGCATGTCATTGGTGTGCGCAGAAACCAAGTCAAGAACAGCTACTGATAGACGTCAATTGCTCCACATCTGACATATGAATATATGTCCATTCACCCTGGACCATACTAATTCTTTTCCGTACTAGATGCTTTACAGACATTTCCCCCCTAAAGATCTCATAGATGTTCATGGGTGGTGGTGAATAAGAGAAAAGAAAGGAAAGCTATTACCAATTTGAAGGGATATTTTTAAGTGACCAATTTATATCCATACTGAAACAAAAAGCATATGAATCTGGATACATTTTCTTTTTATTTATGTGCTGCAATAATCGTAACAAATGTCAAGCAGGATTTATTATTCAATGGCATAAAATTTTAGTAGGTAAATTATACATATCCCTAACAAATAGAATAAATAAATCACAGGAAATGACTAGCATTTCACATTGATTTCCTCCAATGTTGATTTGCATTGCATTTCCTAGGATATCAAAATGATTAATAATTATTATCATATTTTGGACAAATACTGTATGTCTCATTATCCGAGAATAATTGGTGCTGAAAAAGAAGACAGTGACTCCATTTAAATGGGGACCAAAATTTTAATAAAATATTGAAAAAATTTTTATTGAAACTTTTCATCTTGAAAAATGAAACAAAGACCCCCAAAAGAAACTATCTGCAGCCATGATGGAGTACAGGGACTGATTTTACCCTCTTGCATTAAAAAAATAGGAGAAAACAAATAATATATGAAAAAGTATTTACAGATGCTAGACAACAGGCAGTGCAGAACTATGATCCCTGAGAAAACAAGAAAAACCAGGATGAATCCAGCAACTATCTCAGCCTTTTGCCTGAAGGCAATGTATAGGCTACAACACAGAAGAGAGAGATGTATGCAAAGACTGGTGGTCATACTGAGTTAAAGAGAATGGAGTTCATGAAGGCCAAAGCAGCTAAAACTTGTGGAGCAGGATATGTAAGGGAGGAGATATCAAAAGAAAGAAGCTCTGGAGCTCTGCAGAGGAGTATCCCCAAGTCTCTGGCTGAGTACTAATCTCCTTCTGCGTGAGAGGAAACCACGTGAACTTGGGTAAGAAGAAAGATGAAAAAGACCCATAGCCAAAGAGAAGCAGAGGGAATGGACATACATGAAGTAGTGTAATATTATTTGAAGTATACTGTGATAAGTTAATGGCATACACTATAAACCTAGCACAATGCTTCTCCAATTTCAGTTTCATCAGAATCACCTAAGGGATGTCATAGATCTTTTGGAACCAGAAGGTTGATGATGCTGACTCCCAACTACCTCTCCACCCACCAATCAGGAAAATGTCCTGATCACATCCTGCACCTTAAACACTCTAAGAATCCTCACTACCCCCTCCATAGGGCCACAGTCCTTGAGGCATTAGCTTGCTGTGTTCCCTTTTTGCCTGGCAAAACAATGAAGCTACTCTTTCCACTTCCTCCAAAATTGTGTCTCTGTATTTCTATTCAGCAGCAGTGTACAGAGGTAGCTGAGATTTCATCAACTATAGCCCTAGAAAACTAACACAACAACAGATCCATTTTTATCCATTATTCTAAATCATAATTTATAAATTTTTCACTTAATATAAGCCAGTGGGTTGGAAAAATTAATATTGTAAAAATGGCCATACTACCCAAAGCAATCTACAGATTCAATGCAATCCCTACCAAATTACCCATGACATTTTTCACAGAATAACAGATCCAAAAATTTATATGGAACCACAAAAGACCAAGAATTGCCAAAGTAATCCTGAGGAACAAAGATCAAGCAGGAGGTATAGCTCTCCCAAACTTCAGGCAATATTGCAAAGCCACAGTAATCAAGACAGTGTGGTACTTGTACAAAAACAGACATATAAACCAACAGAACAGAATACAGAACCCAGAAATAAACCCAGACGCCTATGGTCAATTAATCTTTGACAAAGGAGGCAAGAATATAAAATGGGAAAAAGACAGTCTTTTCAGCAAGTGGTGCTGGGAAAACTGGACAGCCGCAGGTAAACCAATGAAACTGAAATACACCCTTATACCATGCACAAAAATAAACTCAAAATGGTTTAAATACTTAAATGTAAGACAAGAAACCACCAAACTCCTAGAAGAGAACATAGACAAACATTCTCTGACATTAACCTTACAAATGTTTTCTCAGGTCAGTCTCCCAAAGCAACAGAAATAAAAGCTAAAATAAACCAATGGGACCCAATCAAACTGACAAGCTTTTGCAAAGCAAAGGAAACCATTAAAAAAAAAACCAAAAAGACAACTTACAGAATGGGAGAAAACAGTTTCAAACAATGCTACTGACAAGGGCTTAATCTCTACAATAACTTACACAACTTAACAAACAAAAAAATAACTTATACAACCCAACAGCCCAATGGAAAAATGTGCAAAAGACCTGAACAGACATTTCTCCAAAGAAGATATACAGATGGCCAACAAGCACATAAAAAAATGCTCCACATCACTGATTATTAGAGAAATGCAAATCAAAACTACTATGAGGTACCACCTCACACCAGTCAGAATGGCCATCATTAATAAATCCACAAATGACAAATGCTGGAGAGGGTGTGGAGAAAAGGGAACCCTCCTGCACTGTTAGCAGGAATGGAAATTGGTACAACTACTATGGAAAACAGTATGGAGGTACCTTAGAAAAGTATACATAGAACTACCATATGACCCAGCAATCCCACTCTTAGGCATATATCCAGACAGAACTTTCCTTGAAAAAGATACATGCACCTGTATGTTCACTACAGCACTATTCACAATAGCCAAGACATGGAAACAACCTAAATGTCCATTGACAGATGAATGGATTAAGATGTGGCAGATACACACAATGGAATATTACTCAGCCATAAAAAAGAACAAAAATAATGCCATTTGCAGCAACATGGATGGAACTAGAGACTCTCATCCTAAGTGAAGTAAGTCAAAAAGAGAAAGAAAAATACCATATGATATCACTTATACCTGGAATCTAATATATGGCAAAAATGAACTTTTCCACATAAAAGAAAATCATGGACATGGAGAACAGACTTGTGATTGCCAAGGGGGAGAAGGGAGGAGTGGGATGGACTGGGAATTTGGGGTTAACAGATGCGAATTATTGCTTTTGGGAAAAAAAAAAGGACACATGCATCTCAGTGTTCACAGCAGTATTATTTACAAATAGAAACTATATGGAGGCAATCTAAGTGTTCATCAACAGGTGAATGGATGAAGAAGGTTACATATATGTATATGTATGTAATGGAATACTATCTAGCCATAAAAGAGAATGAAAATTTTGCCATTGGTAGCAACATGGATAGATCTGGAGGGTATTAATCTTAGTGAGATAAGATGGATTATTACTTATATGTGGAATCTAAAAATTAAATGAATGAATATAACAAAACAGAAACAGACTCACAGATATAGAAAACAAACCAGGCATTACCAGGGGAGAGAGGGAAGTGGGGAGGGAAAATACAGGGGTAGGGGATTAAGAGGTCCAAACTAGTACAAATAAAATAAATAAGCTACCAGTAATACCATACAGTACAGGGAATATTGTCAATGTTGTATAATATTATTTATCTATTTATGTCCTCATTGCCGCACCTGTGACATGTGGAAGTTCCCAGGCTTATGCCACAGTCATGGCAACACCAAATCCAAGTTGCCTCTGAGATTTATGCTGCAGCTTATGGCGACGTCAGATCCTTAAACCACTGAGCGAAGCCAGGGATCCAACCCACATCCTCACAGAAACAGTGTCAGATTCATAACCTGCTAAGCCACAGTGGGAACTCTATAATATTTTTAAGTGGAGAATAATTTTCAAAAAATTTGAATCCTATGTTGTATACCTGAAACTAATACAATATTGTAAGTCAACTATATATCAAAACCAAAAATAATCCAATTAAAAATAGGCAAAAGATTTGAAAAGATATTTTTCCTCAAAGGGTATTCAAATGGCCAACAGGTATGGGAAAAGGTGTTCAACATCACTAATTATTATGAAAATGCAAATCACACCATGATGAGATATCACCTCACACCTGTTAAGACTATCATCCAAAAGACAGGAGGTAATTATGGGAAAAAAGGAAACCACTTGCACACTAGCGGTGGGAAAGTAAATTGGTACAGCCAGTATGGAAAATAGTACAGAGATTCCTCAGAAAATTAAAAATAAAACTATCATATGATTCAGCAGTCCCTCCACTGTGTATATATATCCATAGAAAATGAAGTTACTCTCTTGAAGTTATCTGTACCCCCATATTTATTGCAGCATTATCTAGAATAGTCAAGATGTGGAGACAACTTTAATGTCCATAGATGGATGACTGGACGAAGGAAACATAATGTGATATGATACAGACATAACACAGACACTTACTTACACACACACCGAAATATTAATCAGTCACAAAAAAGAAAAAAGTCCTGTCATTTGCAACAACATGGATGAACCTTGAGGGCATTATGTTTAGTGAAATAAATTAGACAAAAGAACAAAAAATACTGCATGATTTCCCTCATATGTGGAATCTAAAAGACCCAAACTTATAGAAACAGAGAGCAGATAAGAGGTTTCCAGAGGCAGATAGAGGACGTAGAGGATGAGTAAAGACTGATAAAGGATTATAAATTTCAGTTACAAAAGGAATAAGTTCTAGGATGTAATGCATAGAATGGTGACTAGTTTGTAATACTATGGTGTATATTTGAAAGTTTGGAAGATAATAGATCTTAAAAGCTGTCACCCCCCCCACACACACACACACACAATTTGTAATTATGTTAAGTATGTTTTTTGTTTGTTTTATTTTATGGTCACACCCATGACATATGGAAGTTCCTGGGCCAGGGACTGAATCCAAGCCACAGCTGTGACCTGTGCCCTAGCTGTGCCAACACTGGATCCTTAAGCCACTATACCAGGTGGGTGGAACCCATACCTCTATAGCGACTAAAGCTGCTCCAGTCAGATTCTTAACCCACTGTGCCACGGTGGGAACTCCTGCAGGTAGGTTAACTAACTTTAACTGTGGTAGTCATTTTGCAACATACACATATCAAATCATTAAACCAGACACATTAAACTTACATAACATTATATGTCAGTTATACCTCAATAAAGCTGAAAAAAAAAACATGTTTTTAATCCATGTAATAATAAAATGCAATTTATTTTGTAATGAACTCAATGCAATAATAAGATGTCATATAAACAGACAACAACTAAACCCTAGAATTTGCAAATTTCAATATACGTGTATCAAAAACTGATAGAACTGTAAAGACAGATAAATCTAGAATTAAAATTCATGATTTCAACACGCTTCTCTAGGTAATTGATAGAACAAGTAGACAGAAAATAAGTAAGTATACACAAGACTTAAATACCACTATCAGTCAATTGGAACTCTTTGATCTTTATAGGCTATTCTACCCCAAAACAATGGAATACAAATTCTTTTGGAGTGCACATGGAACATTCACCAATACAGGCCATATTCTGGGTAGGAAAACAGGTCTCAACACATTTTAAAGGACTGAAATAACAGGGTGCATGCTTTCCTAAAGCCAATTTGAACTAGAAATCAAGAACAAATAGATATCTATAAAATACTCATATATCTGAATATTAAAATACTTCTAAATAACCCATGAGTCAAAACAAGTAAGTCATTCATATGAAAAATTTAAAAATATTTGGACCTGCATAAAAATGATAACAAAACATATCAAAATTTGTGTTATGTATCTAAAGTGGTGTTTAGAGGGAAATTTATAGTACTAAACATTTTTATTAGAGAAGAACAAAGATTTAAAAATCAGCGACCTACATATGGTTCCACATTGAGGAATTGGCAAAAGAAGAATTAATTAAATCCAAAGTGGGCAGAAGGAAAAAACATAATAAAGAAGTATGAAAATAAATTCTTACACTCAGTAAAGCATAGATTACTATTAAAACCAGAGCTATGGAATTTCTTTTGTGACACAGCAGAAACGAACCTGACTAGTATCCATGAGGACACAGGTTCGACCCCTGGCCTCGTTCAGTGGGTCAACGATCCAATATTCTCTCAGCAATTTATGTATGTGGCTAACCAGAATTTTACAACTCAAATGGAGTCTTCCATTTAAACAGTGCCTTTTTCCAGTGAATGAACCCTTAAGATGTTGATCCATTCTTTTCCTAACTATGCTACATAAAAATCCTTTAAAAAATAATGCATTTTAGATGCTTGCCCAGAGCAAATACACAAAATGCAAGTGTTGTAGGAAATGTCAACAGTAGATAGTGCACATTTGCTCTTCTTAAATCAACTTTGCTTTTTTTTTTGGCCTTTTTAGGGCTGTACTTGCAGCATATGGAAGTTTCCAGGCTAGGGGGTCTAATTGGAGCTGTAGCCGCTGGCCTATGCCTCAACCACAGCAACACCAGATTTGAGTTGAGTCTGCAATCTATACCACAGCTCACAGCACCAACCTGCTGAGCATGGCCAGGGATTGACCCTGAAACCTCATGGTTCCTAGTTGGATTTATTACTGCTGTGCCACAACAGGAACTCCCAACTTTGCTGTTTAAAAGCATACCAAATAAACATACAAAAATCCCCCTCAATGTTGAACACTATAATAAATGAGAACTCTTAAGAACTAACCAAAAGAACCAATAATCCCAACCCAATTTCTTGCAAATGATCCTCTACAGTTTTAGGCTCTGGTTTCAGAAGTGAGCAAAAACAAACAAAACAAAGAAACAAACGATAAAAGTTTTCAGCACTGTACTTTGAAAACTAATAAAAGAATGCTTGTCAGAAGTCAGATGTCATTATAAAAGGAGGAGTCTGCAGTGCAGGGCAAGACCCAGGTGATTATGAAAAGAGTATCACATCTAAGGTGGATTTTGGAGAAAGAAAGGAAAGAAATATAATCAAAATTGCATTGACTTTTTTCTTTCTATAGTTTACCTTTAACTAGGGCCCTGAATATTACAGAGAACCTCTGCTTTCTAAATAATGCTCCCCTCTTTAACCCTGAATTATTTCATCAAGGAGAGGAAATGCAGAAGTGCTTTCAAACATGGCTGCAATCTGAATTACATGGGTAGCTACGTAGATTTTTCTCATGGGGCAACATACTATGATTTCTAAAACAAAATTTCTGAAGATGTAGCCAAGGGGCCATGATTCTTTCAACAAAGCATATCCACCCATAAGTGGGGCTTTTAAAAAAACTCTCCATCTAATAAGCTGCCTTTTTCATTTACAATCAAATATCTTTTTCATATTTATCAAAATATATTTTTAAATTATGAATTAATCAGCTATATGCTAATAACTTAATAACTCGATCCAAAAGAAAAAAATGATTACTAAGGCCTTAGAGTAGCAGGAAATTTTAAGAACTAAATCTTAATTTTACATCCTTACTGCAGAAGTGTGTTTAGTTTGGCAACAAAAGTATGATTAGTTCAAGTATAAAATTATATTGAATTCTGTCAAAATTCTGGAGGTTACACATGATAGAAATACAAGTTCAAGTAGACAACAGAGCGATGTAAAATTCCCGACTGATAATGAAAGCTACAAAAGATACAAAAGTATGAGGTTAATATCAAGAAACTATTATATTGAGATTCCAGCAGATAAGTTAAAAAGTTATATTAATTTTAAAATGTCAGTATCTTCAATACATTGGAAATTACAGTCTTTGGAACTATTTAAATTTTTAGTGAAACTTTTTTCAATGACAACTTTAAAATGTGTGATTGGGTATATAGTTTTCAAAATGCTTTTAGAATTCTTTTTTTTTGTCTTTTTTTTTTTTTTTTTTTTTTTTTTTTTTTTTTTTTTTTTTTTTTTGCTTTATCTAGGGCCGTAGCCACGGCATGTGGAGGTTCCCAGGCTAGGGGTCTAACAGGGGCTGTAGCTGCCGGCCTACACCACAGCCACAGCAACGTGGGATCCGAGCCGCGTCTACAACCTACACCACAGCTCACGACAACGCCAGATCCTTAACCCACCTGAGCAAGGCCAGGGATCGAACCTGCAACCTCATGGTTCTTAGATTCATTAACCACTGAGCCACGACGGGAACTCCTGCTTCTAGAATTCTTTTAGACCACTGCCCTGCACTACGGTAATTTCACAGAAGACAAATGGGTTCCCTGGTCTGTGCCCTAAAATGAATGCTTTCCTTCAATAGTAACCTCTTCGGATCATAGCCATATAACCCATAATGCTAAGATTCTTCATAGAATTATAGTTTTCAAGAAAAAAAGTTATGTTTGGAAATACTTCTCAGAGACCTGATATGACAGTCTCTAAGAGTTTTTTAAAACCAACAATTTAAAAAATGTACTCATTCTGGTAAAAAGGTACCAAAAATCTGATTTTTAAGTGCTTTCTATGTTAGCACTATTTGAAGACCTCCCTTATTTGCTAACATGATATTAAAAAAAAAAAACTTTTCCAGTGATCACTTGATTTATGCCATGGGAATAAACATCCTTTTTAATATGCAGGTCTGTGCAAATTTAAAAGTAAGTGGGAGAGTCTAGTTCACAAATACTTTCTACGCCATTTCTAAGTCAAATTTTAAATATTTTGCATTAGAGACACTTGAGGTGGTTTCTGCCTTTCTTCCTCCTTTGGTGGTGATAATCGAGTCTTAAAGTGACACTGTAATTTAAACACATTATTAAGTCATCTTAAAAACTTCATGTAATGGCTTGGGAATATTTTGATTGTTAGCCACAAGACAAACTCCTCTGAGGACTTAGTACTTACCCTCTGTTACATTTTGCTATTTCATCAAACAGAAGTTTCCATCGAGGACGTCCAATAAAAAGTCTTGAATTCAGTGCATGATATTTTTCTCCAATTATCTTCTGCCAAAAAGAAAGCACTATATTTTATATGACATAGAGGTGGGAAAATCACCTACTTTTCTAACATCATCTTTGTTGGTGCTCTGGCTTCCTACCAAATTGCTATGATATAAAGAATATAAGTATCAAATGGCAACCTATAAGTACAGTCATTTAGAATCATCATTTCCTCCCCCCTTTCCTTTGAAATCCATTATCTTCTTGAATGCCATTATTACAAATGGCTGATTTTCCTAGACTTCAGTTTAGTCACTTCATTTTTAAGCAACTGTAAAGTTAAAGAATGCTAATTCTAATTGCCTACTCAAATGGGGCACAGCACATAAGATTTGCTGAGGCATTTTTGTACTGAAAGTTGTCATATTTGGTTCATTATGTGGGTAAAATACTACAAATTGTCACGATAAATTTGAGGAAATGATCCTAGACATGACAGCCTAAAATAGTAGAGCTCCAAATTTGGGATCTATCAAGAAACAACTTCTAATGGACTGGTGTTTGCAATTAACAGATCAGTTGATCTGAATTGGTGATAAAGAGTTAGAGTGGAGTGAGAAGAGAGGAGAAAGCATCTAAGTCCCAGGCAGACAAACTGAGAACCAAATATAATTTCTGCTCTGTACTTTAATTATATAGAAACCATGAGGGATAATGACACTGACTTGCTTCATAAGAGGAGTAAAATAAAATATTTTTTACATACCAAGTAGGGTAGAAATCTGACTAAAAGAATCGGCTTAGATTAGTTTTGAAGTAGCTGACAAGCATTCATATTTTGTATTTCAAGTATGATAGAAAATATATGATGTAAAATGCTAAAATAAAACTTGTGAAAGCATGCATGCCCAGGCTGAGACGGTTCTGAAGTTCTTCAACGATATGTAAAAATACCAGTCTCTTTATCTATGATATGGGAATCCCAATATCATCTACCTCTCGAATCTGTTGGAATTACATGAGCTAATGTGTAGGAAATGCTTAGCACAGGATCCAGCAGTTAAGTAAGTAATGTGTGATGGCTGTTACTTTTTCTTTTTCGGTTTTCCTTCAAGAGAAATAGGCTTAATTGTGAATGACCTTATCTTCTCTCTCCACATAAAACCTCCCCTCCATGAATGCAGCCACAAGATCGTTCGTTTTTGCACACACCTCTAGATGAGGCGACAGTGAAGAGGAGGACAAGTAAAAGGCAGACTAGGCTGACTTCAAGGACAAACCACAAGTGTGCTGAACACATTCCAAAAGAGGCCTTCCTCTGGGAAACGTCTCTTCAAACCACCTGCAGAAATTTTCTTCCAATGCAGCCCCTACGATAAATCTTCTATTCTCGAGAGGCTTGTTTAATTTACAACAACATCCAATCACATACCTGTAGCCCATCTGTCTGACTGAGGTACAGCTGGATGTTGACATAGTCAGGTCTGTTCTCTTGCCAAAACTGAGAGGACATAAAAGTAAATAGACAGTAAAATTTGTTCTGTAGTCACAGATTCTCTCCTATCCTAACATATGTGATTCTACAGTCGGTTAAGATGTGAATTGTCTTTTCACAGTCAACATCTGTGAGCAGATGTATATACACACATACATATATATGTACCACATTCATGGCAGATTTGAACATTACCTGCCACCTACTGTTTCATTAGTTGTGATGATGGTAGTGCAAGGGTTTAATTCTCTGCGATCTTTATAGAAATCAAGCATGCTAAATGCTGCATGAATATGCCCCTAAACCCTCCCCACTTATTTATTTTATTCTCTACGAGTCTTGCTTATTTCTTATTTTATTCTTTAAGAGTCTCCAACCTGTACCCAGGAGCTCACTCAGAAACAACATGATTTTCCAAAAGAAAATATAAATAAATAAAAGGTCAAAAGTGATACCTAATATGCACGCTAGGAATCACAACAAATAAAATAAACAAAATCTGGTTCCAGTTGCTACCTTTTTCCTATTCAGCAGTGGTTTCCCTTATATAAAAATGCATGAGGCAGGAAATATATCTGCCAAATAAAAGAGTCTGGAAAAAAATCTCAAATATTTTGATATCTTGAAAAATAAAGTGATTAAGAAAAATATCTGAAGGAAAATAAATTCAACAAAAGGGGTTTTAAAGGGGTACTGTCCTCATATGCTTTTTTTACCCAGAAGGTGAAAATAAATCTGCTAATGAATCTTGCCCTGCCTGAATCCTGGTTTCTGAAATCTACATTTTAAAAAAACATTATTCTTTTAAAGTCTCCTTTCATCACCTTGAAATAAGGAGATGCTGAAAGGTAAGGAAAGGGAATCAAAAGTAGAAGAAGGGAAGGAAGGAACATGACAGCCACGGTGTGCTCCGGAGAATAGAGCTGAGTATCCAATGTACTGAACATGAGGATAGGCCTAGAAGAGACCAGCACTTCTTCAATAGCCAGCCTATTTCTTGAGCGTTAATGGGCACACAGGTTCGCTTGAGATAGTATGGCTTTGCTGGACCTTACTGCAGCAAAAGGATCAACTGATATCAAGTGCTATTTCTATACAGTATGAAAGTAATGATTTTTTTAATGGATATGTTGGAACTCAAAGTAGAAGTTTTAGGAATGCAACAGAAGTCATTTTTCAAATAGGCAGTAATTAAGTGAGATTGTGCCACCCCTCTGGCACCCCTTATAACAGTAAGTGCACATGGCAGGTGACTAAGAGACCCTCAAATCTGACCCTGAGACTTCTAGGAAGTTCTCCAACTTATAAAGGCCGCAGTTTCTTCATCGAGACAATAATAGGGCTGAAAGACATTATCTCACAGGTCTCTTCCAGATCTAAAATTATACATTTTCTGACAGGTGGCAACTCAAAATTATAAAATCACAATAAAAACATATTTTACTTTGAAAGGGACATCTGATGATTCACATTCATAATATTCTTAAAATATAATCATTAAATTCCATATGACAGCTGCTTCGAGTTTTAGCCAAACACTAAATTCATTTTAAGGCCCTTTAAGAACTGAACCAGGGTTTATGAATTTTAATTGTGAGGAAACAAGAATTTCCAGGTGCCAATAACAGCACCACACAAAACACATGACTTACATTGAGTTTTGCCTTAAATGTCTACCAGGAAGCTGCTCTGATACCTCCCCAATAAATCCTACATCAATAACTGGTGTTTGGTGCCCAAAGCCCCCAGAGAGAAGTATTCAAATTGAAATAATGTATTTATTGATTTCACATACACTATGTTGGGTTCTCAACCTGCTGAGCCACAACAGGAACTTCTGATTTAATTTATCCCTCATTGAATATAAACAACACTATCTACTAAAGAAACACACACACAAACACACACACACACACACACACACACACACAGAACTTGGCAACACAGCTGCCAACATACAGAATAATAAAAGCGTTTTCTTTTTAACATCATCCTCAGAGGTACCACTGAAGGACCAGTGTTCATCCTCTTGATGTGAAAAATCAAAACATATATGCAGGAGTGTGTGTAGAAGATAATCATCACCACATTGTGTATATAGTTTTAGGCTTTTATATTGCTTGTTCTGTGGAATACTAAGGGTAAAGCATATCCACCAAAAGACTTGAAAAGAAATCTTATTCAACCACTTTGAAGGTCCAGCCACAACGTTTTTTTTTTTTTTCTTTCCTCTATTCCTTTCCTGCCCTGCTACTGGCCTTATAAAAAGACTTACTCAAATGTGCCTTTCAACATTTTGGATCAATTGTAGACTTTTATTTTTTTAAAAAATGGAGTTCCTATTGTGGCTCAGTGGTAATGAATCTGACTAGTATCCATGAGGACATGGGTTTGATCCCTGGCATTGCTCAGTGGGTTAAGGATCTGGCGTTGCTGTGAGGTTCAGTGTAGGTGGCAGATACGGCTCAGATCCTGCCTTGCTGTGGCTGTGGTGTTGGAGGCCAGCAGCTATAGCTCCAATTTGATCCCTAGCCTGGGAACTTCCATATGCTACAGGTGTGGCCCCAAAAAGACAAAAAACAACAAAAACAAACAAAAAATAAATATTTTTTTAAAAGTATAAATTCTATATCAGTTCAAGAGAGATTTTTTTTTTAACTAGAAAAATAGGCAAAGGTAGAATTAGGAAATCAGAGAAATAATACAAGTGTTTAATAATCATAGGAAGCGAAATTCAATCTCACCAGCATTCAGGGAAAAATACAATGAGATCTCATTGTTTAAGAGAAGAGTAAAAAATTTAAAAGACTGGTAGTTTCTCAAATCTCTCCCCTTTTCCCTCATAATTTAGCAGGCCATTGATGAGTCCTAGGAATTTGTACCTTTTTTTTTTTTGGCCACCACATGGGCCAGGGATCAGATCAGAGCTGGAGCTGTGAGCTACACTGCAGCTGCATCAAGGCTGCATCCTTTAACCCACTGTGCTCGGCCAGGATTGGAACCTGCGTCCTGGCACTGCAGAGACACCACCAATTCCAATGTACTACAGTGGGAACTGCCATACTTTTTTTTTATTGTGGTAAAATATACAGCATAAAACTTGCTGTTTTAATTATTTTTTATAATTGGTTAACATTAAACATGTGCACATGGTTGTACAACCATCCCCACCATCCCATTGCCAGAACATTTTCATCTTCCCAAACTAAAACTCTGTACCCATTAACAGTCACTCCCCATCTGCCCTCCCCAAAAACTCTGGCAACCACCACTCTACTTTCTGTCTCTATGAATTAGACAACTCTAGGTCCCTTAAATAAGTAGCATTACACATTTTTTAAAAATCCTTTTGTGTCTGGTTACATAGTAATACATTTTTAAAAAGCAATTTTCAGAACAACACAAATAGTATGATAGAATTTATAGAACACTCATTAATTACATCTGCTTACACAAATTGGGTAGAGATTTTGCTTCATGTGGATTTTTTGAAAAATCTGTAGCAAAGCATCATATGTATACTGCTTTATAACTTAAAACATAAATATAGATATATTAATAGATAAATAAAATGTTACATGTAGGAACACAAAAATGCCTAGAAAACTAGAAACTGGGATTTTTGAAATTCTGTAAACTGTACCAAAAGCCTGATGATGATCCACTTGGAATATTGAGGGTAGAGGTAAGAGAAAAGAGCTATTAGAACAAAGCATGGAAGGTATAACAGTAACTGTCTGATGATGTTTTCCTCCATCTGTTCTTTGGCATAATCTCCTATTCATACATTTGCATTCATGTTTACATACATACGTATCCTATATGCATATATCACCAGCTATATGTTACATTTCTAAGTTCGGACATTCTATCTTAAAAAACATGTCATAGATATACACACAAATTCACATATACCAGTATCTGAAAAGATGTATACCAAATTATTAACAGATGTTACCTTTGTTTTCTTAAGTTTAAGGGATTTTTTTTTTCCTCTTCACTACTTACCTCGTATTTCCTGGTTGTTTCTAGAATGAGCATTTATTACTTTCAAAATTTGAAATAAAATAGTTCTTTTTAAAAATTTTTTAAGTGCAAAAATAAAAACAAACCTAATTTTACCTTGTTATGCAACACACAGAGTAAGTCTGCAAACCACCGGAAGGACTGGATGTCTCTGCAGACCCAAATAAAATACAATCTTCTAAGCTTGTATGGTTTCCAGTCATCCCTTTAAAATTAAAATAACACAATAGTGATGAGGATAGCAAAAGAATTAAGAATACTTATATCCTTGAAAATTTGCTTCTCATTAGTACACAACCTATAGAAAAGCCAGTCATTTACATTCTAGCGTCTGACACAGTACTTACTTTAACTCCCAAATTAATTTAAAATGCAATATACTCCCTCAAAGATATGATATACTCCACGAATTTAAGTGTTCTCATTTGTGAATACTATATGTATATTACCCATTTCCAGCTGAAGGTTATAAATTAAAATCATGGGCCAGAATAATATCAGGTCTGCGTTTCAGAAAAAAAAAAAAGGCTTTCTATTTTCAGCGAATTCTATCACTCAGCAGGGCTCCATCAGTTTTGCCCTGGCTTCCAGGCAAAATGAGCCAACACCATTCCAGAAAATTGGTTATTTATCCTCTTAATCATAATTAAAGAAAGAGATTTCACAACCACCTACTATATAATGCATTACAGCACTCACAATTACAGGTCTGGATTTCTCCTTATAATTAAGAAGTAGGCTTGAGGTTAAAACAATATTCTTCCCTTTTTTAAACTTTAGCTGTCTAATGTTTTCAGAAACAATTAATTTCTGGCTTGGAATATAGTTATCTTTATAGGAACCTCCAAAAAGTCCCAAATTTATATCAAGTATTAAAATTGAAATTGGGAGTTCTCTTGTGGTGCAGCAGGTTAAGTATCTGGTGGTGTCGTTTTGGCGGCTCAGGTTGCTGCTGTGTTATGGTTCACACCCTGGCCTGGGAACTTCTGCATGATGCTAGTTCAGCCAAAAAAAAAAAAAAAAGCTGAAGTTAAATATCATTCAAACACATCACTTCAGCTTGTTATTTCTTCCCTTCCTACTGTCATTTGTGTTTGGTTTCATGACAATGATTATCGATCGATTAATTTTTACTTATAATCCTAGAACTAAAATAACTGAAAAAGTCTATCCTGGTTAAGCAATCTTATCTTTGAAATTTCAATCCTTCAGTCTGTTACAAACCTGTTGAATAATAGACCAAGGAATGATATGTTCATTCTTCATCTCTCCAGAAAATGTTTTCCCAACTAGACTTCTATAATAACCCTGGCCCTTTATTTCTATATACGATTAACTTCTCTTCTCTTCATCAGAATTCTAACATTTTCTGAAATAATTATATTTATGAATTTCTCACTGGTTTATTTTCTACCTATCCCATTTGAATGTAACTTTTTCAAGGGCAGGGATTCTGTTTAGACATTGCTGTATTACCAGTAACTGTTAAGATCAACACACAGGTGCTCAAAAATATTTGTTAACTGAATGAATTAGTATTGCTACTTACCCCTTATGAGAAAGGAAAGAAATAGCGGCTGGGAGGATGATTTTAATAGAGGAAAAGGCTGGAGGAATGCATAACTATGATACTGACATTATTTTACAAGAGAGCATGCTGAAAGGCATGGACCACATATAGAGAATCACTCAATTATTCTCCTTATCAATAATAAAGTGGAGTTCCTTGAACAACAAGTAGAAAATTCTGTTGGAATTACTTCTTACTAAAAGAGAGATGTCTGAAATATTGACAGTTCTCTATTCACACTAACAAAATGGATCAAAAAGACATACAGCAGGGTGTTGAGTATTGATGCAAATGGAGTTACTCCAATGCCTCCAGCCACGCAGAGGCTGACCTCATAGTTCAGTGATTCCTCAAAGGGGCTTCCAAAGGGACCATCGATGTATAGCCT
This sequence comes from Catagonus wagneri, assembly GCA_004024745.2. Taxonomy (NCBI): domain Eukaryota; kingdom Metazoa; phylum Chordata; class Mammalia; order Artiodactyla; family Tayassuidae; genus Catagonus; species Catagonus wagneri. The sequence goes on along the minus strand of PVHT020000035.1, from coordinate 5,299,266 downwards.
GTGGAGAAGGCAGACAAAGGTGGGAAAATGAAAATAAATTAAGTTTCTATAATATATAGCAAACATGCCAAATCTAGTGTTTAAGCTTCATGATGGCTTAGGCCACATTCTATTGTTTCTCATGGTGATAAGCCTAAAGGAATAAGAAATAATGTTCATGAACTGTCAATACTGAAACAAGTACATCTCTTTCAAAGCATGCCATTTTTGAGGGAAACATTCATTTAAACTGTAGGGAAATATAGATAGGACCATGATGGATAGCTGAGGATTAGTTAAAGCTTTGTTCTATATTGGACTACATTAAAATATCTTGTTTTACTGTGTCTAAATTCAACAATGGTATTCTCAATGGTAAAGTCAGTAGCAGAAATGTTTTCTAAAACCTCTACCATCTGAATGGAAAAGAAACTAACCCTTTTCCCCTTCTTGCCCTGGTTAGGTTTATTTAGTATAGATATAGCTGGAGAATAATCTCAAAGGAATCTCCAATTCCTCTGCTTGTGATTGTATATCCGTGTGTGTGTGTGTGTGTGTGTGCGCACGTGCATGTGCGTGTGTGTGAAATCTGTAACTACAATGAAATTTGCTGATTGTTCACTCGATATTCACCCACCCATTCTGTCTTAGTAACAAAGATTGTTATTCAGGGAAGCAAAGTAGTCTGCCAAAATACTACATTTCCCAGACTGCCTTGTATCTATTTTGGTTGTGTGGCTTTGTTCTGCTTCATGTGATATAAACAGAAGTGCATTAGAAAAACCGGAAGGCTCCTTGAAGGAAATTGTCTCAGCTGAAATTACATCTCATCATTGTCTCTTTCTTTCCTCCTTCCTGGTGCCTGAAATGTTGACTTGGTGGTCTAAACACTTATCTCTGATGACTGCAAAACTGCCATACCCTCTATGGACAGCCTAGTTCCAGATATCCTTATGTTAGAAAAAGACACTTACATATATAAGGCACTGAGATTTTAGAGGTTTTTTCCCCTATGATTAAAAAAATAAAAACTTTCTTAAAAGATAGTATCCATCCAGAGTTCCCATTATGGCTCAGCAGTAAAGAACCCTACTAGTATCCATGAGAATGTGGGTTCGATCCCTGGCCTCACTCAGTGGGTTAAAGATCCTGTGTTGCCGTGATCTGTGGTGTAGCTTTGATCTGGTGTTGCTGTGGTTGTGCCGTGGGTCAGCAACTATAGCTCTGATTCAAACCCTAGCCTGGGAACCTCTGTATGCCATGGGTGTGGCCCTAATAAAAAGAAAAAAAAGGTAACTGTCCAAAATAGTAAATTTGTGTAGTCAGCTTTATGATATAAATATCTTTGTTGTTAATCCCATTAATCTCTCTTTTACTATAGAGGGGTCTCAGCCAAGAACCTAGAAGGGTAAAGAGAAAACGATTTCTCATCCTCAGCACTTCCTAAAAGGAGTAACAAACACAAGGACATTTATTTGACCAAATAAAGAGAGAGGAGGAGTCATGAAATCACCGCTTTCCTACTCGTCTCTTTCCAACCTACACAACCCACACACACCCTCCCTATACCCTAAATAGCTACTCCTTGGTATTCTGAAATAACTCTGGACAAGAAGACAAGAATTTGGGGTTCTGGACATTCACTAGCATTGGGATCACAAGCATGTTACTTGTCCTCTCTGATTTTCTTCATTTAAAAAAGCACCAATCAGTTATGACATACACACAAAAAAGCCTACTAAGAACTGCAAAGGGCCCCAAATAGGAGACATATATTTTAATGGCATCAGTGAGTTCTGCCAGGGCACCATCAGGCCCTTGGGGAAGTCCAGAATCAATACAAGAAATGAACTAAGTTCAGTATCAGATGAGAAATGTAGATGAGAATTTGGTTGGAAGCAGATTAAATAAATGGAGGAGATTAATGTGCTCTTATGTAACTCAACATGTAATAACGGAAGGGTTACTTTGAGTAAGGCACATTAATATCTGCTGCAGAAAAAAAAAGAAAGAAGAAAGAAAAGGAAAAAAATCAGAAAGAGATGACTAATTGTGTAATTGCAATTTCAATCCTCACGGAGTTTATAAAAAGGGAAGTGGCTACGACAAAAACACATGCCAGTATGAAATAAGATACAATTTGAGAAGTAACTTAAGTGTGTTACATATCCATACTGCATACATAATGCTTTGTAGTTTTCACATATTATAATTTTAACACTTTACGAGGTGGTACAGTATTACTATCTCCATATAACAACTGAGGAACTTGAGATCAGTGCCATGCCGTCTGATGTTCCATGCCTCTTAGATGGAATATTGGGGTGGGGTGGTTGGTGAGGTGTTAGGAAGAGTAAAAGGTGAGGAGAGATAGACCAGCATCTAGTCCCTAAAGAGAAACTGTTAGGTTGTGCATCTCAGGCACAGATCCAAATACAACTTTCTGCCTGCAAATAAGATATGCTTTGGTGACTGCCGTTGGCTATGGGTGAGAATTATCTGTAGCTAACACTGCTTGGATGTAAGCAGGAAAGGAAAAGCACCATTGCTATACAGTTGTTTTGTTTGAGCAGCCACGTGCTCCATCATGCAGGTGAGAAAAGTGGAAAGAATGTATACAGTCACTTTGCCAATGACAGTGGCAAACAAAGAACATCCCCCCACAATCTAGTTCTACAAGAACCAAGTCATCAGCCGCTGCAGTGGCAGATCCAGAGTACACCCTGAAAGGAGACCAGAGCCAAGATCAGAATGGGGCAATTTGTTCTCTGGGAAAACAGGCAAAAAGGCCCCCAGATAGTTAGAAATACTTCAGGAGAAATTTTTTATGAACCTGGATTCTCGCATCTTCACATTCTTGGAAAAGCATTAAAATAATTAACTGGCATAGCTGTTCCTCAGGGCTAGTGGCAACCTTCTACATGACGTACTGCACACACCCCTCTGCAAAAATCACTTATATACTACCCCATGGAGCTCACCTCTTGCGAACAGTTCCTCACAGCTGTTTGAATAATTGCCTTATTTTTCTATCACTGCAAAGACTATTTGGGGAAAAAACACAATCTAAGAGCTGTGATTACTCTCAGCAAAAGCAAGATGGGGTCAAATGCTAGAATTGTTCAGCAGTGTTCTAAGTTTTATGGCCATTCACTTACAAGTTAAACAATAAAACACTTTGATTATGAAGATTCTAGCAGGGGGTGAGGGTGCGGATGGAGTAGTTTTGCCATTATGATTCTGAAATGCTCTGTCCCCAGTTTCTCTGTGACCGTAAAATGACTATTTAATTACGTGTTTTGAAATATGCAAGTTTCTTAGGAATTAAAACTTCATATTATAAAAGAATCGACTTTACTCAATAAATATTTTTAAAGAATAAACAAAGGATATAACGAGCTAGTCTAAGACAAAAGATCTTGTGACTATTAACTGTACCCAATGAAAGAAAAGGCTGAGAGGACAGTATATAAAGGCAAAAATAAATAAATATTTTTTTTCTTAATAGGCCTCAGGTGGATAATAACTGAACGACTTTATAGTGTTTTAAGGATTACAAAACACACCTATATAAAGACTTTTTTGTTTTGTTTTGTTTTTTTAATTCAATGAATTTTATTACATTTATAGTTGTACAACAATCATCACAACCTAATTTTAGAACATTTCCATCCTGTGTTTGGCTGAAATGGGCATTCTTCCACATAGTGTATCTGGGTTGATGTCAAAGAACATGTTATTTTTTAATGAAATTTCAGAATATGACAAGCCTCTGGGTCAGTGAGGTTTCTAAAAAAGAATAACTATCTTTGAACTAAATTAGACAGCTCAAGGGTTATTTTTCTAACCAAAATAATTTATAGGCCTAATCTTTCTGTTTATGCAAATACACTACAATGTAAAACCATTAATCTTTTCCTTGATTGTTCTGACATCCATAGAGGTACATTTCTGACACAGAGCTATGTGCTTGAGATTAATTATTTGGAATTATTAAACAAGAGTTAAATGGCATTATTCCATTTAATTGATTAGGAAGCTGAGGTTCTAGAAGTTTAAATATTGCCTCAAGGCCACACAGCTAATAAGTAGTTTATATCTACCACCAGAATGAACTCCATTTCTATGTTTGAAACCAAACCAACCAAAATTGTGTTCCCCACACAAGAGTTCATTCTAATTCTTTCAGTCAGAGAAATAATGGAATCTTTTTTCATTGACTATTAATGCACTTTATGTCTAAAAATATTTTTACCTTAAAGTATATTTTCTCTGAAACACTTTTTCTTTGGTTAGAATTTCTCTGCTGTAATCTTCACCTTCTTTAACTTTCAGCCTGTCTTTTTCATGTTTTGAGTGAATCTCTTGAAAACAGCTTATTATCCTATTTTATTTTCTTATTCCATTCTGACAGCCTTTTCCTTTGAACTGTAGAATTTAGTTGAGTTCTGCTGAATTACTTACCACAATATCACCTTGTTCTGTTTGCCCAACTTTTTCTCTCCTACCCCTTTCTTAACTACTTTTATGTTAAGTGTTGGCCTCTGCCTTTACTTTTCTGTAAGTAAATTGGGATTTTACCCAGGACAAATTTATTTTTATTATGTTGCTTGGGATTTATTGGTATCCCTGAATTTGAGATATTATTCCTTCAAATATTATATCTCTTCCACTCTCTTGTTTCTTTTGGGACCTCTAGTGTAAAGGAATGCATAAACTTCTCACTCCATCCACTATATCTTGACCTTTCTTTCACACTTTCCGTATCTTTGTCTCTGTGTGTCGCACTCTAGATAATTGTTTCAGTTCTGTTTGATAGTTCATTTATTCTCTCCATGGCTGTGATAAACTACTCAAGTGTATGACACTGTATCTTTCAATTCTAGAACCTCTATTGACTCCTTTTCACAAGGGGCTTTGAGAAATCTGATTGTCCTTTGTCTCTTTAGTCATGATCTTAATCCTCTATTTCTTTAGACATATTAAATATTTGTCTTATACCTTCTAAATATATAACTTTTACTAATAGGTACTCATAGTATTTTGTTTCCACATTTAAAAAAATTTAAAAATGCCTCATATTTTAAAATAAATACCCACTTATTTAAAAACATGAGCTTACATTCTTTGGTGTCTTGGGTATAGGAATCCTTTGAGGATTAAAATATGTCACCCCAAAAGAGGATTTTTACTGTCTTATTCCAAAGCCACAAGAAGATGCCATGAATCTGGAATTACTTTAAACTAAATTGTTGTCTCTGTTTATCGGGATATATACATATTATGAATTCACTATTCCAACCCAAGTGAAATGGAACTTGTGATTACTAAATATCAGGGAAGATTTCTTAAATTCCTCTTGGAACCAAAGACAAAATAAGTCAATTATCTCCACCATCTCCTTCTGCAGAGCAGACTATTTAATCTCTGCTTTATTCACTAAGGATACAGTATTTGAGGAGTCTGGGCCATTTGCAGGAGCCCACATAAAGCCCACAGGTGGTTAAAACCAGCTCTAACATTGTGGGGGATAAACAGATACACTGTTAAGAGCAAATATGAGCTTTAGCGCTCACTTCATTTATTCATCTAGGTAGGACATTCCTTATGGTTTAGGACCCCAAGCAATTATTTTCATTTCTTACCATCTCCAACATGCATTTAGAATTATTAGTATGGTGTGCTTAAATTCTTAGATTTCCTGTACTAGTTAGATTATTATTGAGCATCTACTATAACATTTTATGTTTATTTTTCACTCTTAAACATACACATACACATACATAAACATATAGATGGATTCCCCACTATTAGACTTAGTTATTATTGAAAGTTAAAGAGAATTCTTTTTTGTCCTTAGATTTTACTTCATTTTTGTGTGTGTTTGATGGTAAATGTAGGCTTCATCTGCTAATAAATGACTTGCGATTTTTATTAATATGCAAAAACTAGTGCAAATAATATAAAAGAAAAGCTACCAAACTCTTCAAATTGTTCACACACTAGGTAATTAACTGGAAACGTGAATTATAAGCTGACCAATTATAAGTGAACTTTCGTGTAAAACATCTAGCCAAATTTCACACCCCATTCCAACATATATTTAAACACAGCTGCAAGCCCTGCTAAAATAAAATTACCTCTGAAAGCTTTTAGAGGGGATATATTCAGTTAAACACTCTGAGATTGAGTTTAGATCCTTAGTTCAGACTTCTATACCACAATCAACCTTACCAAAAAAGAGTGCTATTTTTAAAATTGTATTTCTTTTGATTTGTTATTTATGAAAATGATAGTGAATCTTTTTTATTTTCTATCCATATCTTTGTTTTTAGGCTCAAATATCTTACTTTTTTTCTCAAAGAAATCATTCCATCTTTTCCTAGCTCTCCTCTTTTTTCCACATTGCAACTTATCCTCCTGCTGAAGCGAAGGTGTAAAGTGGGTCTTATCTTGGTTGCTGGCTAATTTTAGCTTGAGTAAACTTTCAAGCCTCAAATTTATTTGCACAATATTTTGTTTTGCTATTTCTTTTCCATTACTATAGAGAGCTCAATTCAATTAGGAAATAGATCATGGCTTCTGTCATTATTAAGCACCGTGTCTTCACAGCCAAAAAAAAGAGGGTAGGGGATGAAACAGAAAATGTGGTACAAATAATCAGTATAAAATAATGTTGTAGAATATAATTCAATGTAAATGAATAAAATCTTCAGTTCAAAGGGAAACACTGTCAGATTAGAATAAGAAAACAAAAACAGAGTAATGGGTCTTTTCAAGAGAGCCACTTAAAACATAAAGGTAGATAAAAACTGAAAGTTAAAAAAGGATCAAGATTTAGGAGGCAAATTCAAACAAAAGCAAAATATTCATAATAACATTTAGATCAGATAAAATATTATAGATGTGTTGTTACTAGTCATTGATAATTCAGCAGGGTGGGTTGTGCTTTTAGATTTTAATTTGTCATCAAAGGTAGGTGACCATGAGGAGAGAGATTTCTTTATTCTACTCTTTCTTTGCTCAGCATGCTGAGCACTTCTCTCATCCCAGGTGACAGGTGTGAGAAAATTTGACCTTGAAAGGAATGAAAAGCCCTTCATGAGGCTTTGACTAATACAATGTGGTACATTTCTATCCAAAGTGTAGTTCTTGGACCAACATCAACAATTTTACCTGAGAAATTGCTAGAAAGACAGAATCTTCAGTCCAGTCTCAGCAGTGAATCAGAGTCTGGTTGTTTGTTTGTTTGCTTGCTTTTCAGGGCCACACCTGTGGTATATGGAGAGTCCCAGGCTAGGAGTCAAATCAGAGCTACAGTTGCCAGCCTAGGCCACAGCCACAGCAATGTGGGATCTGAGCCACGTTTGCAACCTACACCACAGCTCATGGCAACGCCAGATCCTTAACCCACTGAGCGAGGCCAAGGAGCGACTCCCAACCTCATGGTTATTAGTCGGATTTGTTTCCACTAGGCCACAACGGGAACTCCAGAATCTGTTTTATTAAGGCCACTGGGTGATTTCTAAGCACAATAAAGTCTGGGAAACACTGCTCTAGTGCATCTTTCCTGAGTACTCCATTAATGTCGATTATAAAGTGAGGTTTTCCCTCTATTTTTCTTTTGTATTCTGTGAATATCATCTTCTTCAACACTTTGAAAGTTATGATTTAGTTATTTCAAGATCTGGAGGATAATGTCTGCTACCTGGATGCAAATCTTCCAATTGCATGATCAAGAAGGAATGAAAATAAAATCACATATAATCCATACTTTTAGCATGACCAGGAGACAGACAATAACTACTGAAGAAAAATAATCATTAAATACCGACAGAAAGAAAAGTGGTTGAAAAGGAAGATGGCAAGTCATGTCCAAAGTACATCTATAAGTGCAGTCTTTGAAAACAAAACACAACCAAAACAATGTCACAGAACTATATTTGAAAATATAATCCAAGAAAGTAAGAATTCAGAAATACCATCAATAAAATCTCAACCTATAAAGTTATGCAGCCTTAGGGAATTAATATATAGATTTTAATGTTTTGTCTTCCCTTCTCTTGCCATCACTTTTCTCTTCCCTAAGTGATTCTAGAATAACAGAACCCCAAAATCTTGGCTTTCAGTTGGGACAAAGCTTACCAGCTGCAACATTTTTTCAGAGAGAATGAAATAATCACTTTACTGTTTTACATTTCTGTCATTCTAGCTTCTATGGTTACTCTTCAATTGATGAGAGGCTTTTAATAAGCAAGAGGAAAATTATATAATAAACAAGTACAATGCATAGAATAAATGGATGTAACAAAATGCTACATGTGAAAGTGCTTTGAAAACAATAAAACACTTGTATTTCTGAGAATATCCCATACAACACTGATGTTGCAAGAAGGGCATTTAAGGAGGGTAGAAAGTGAGCTGGTGCAGGTGGGGATTTTAAATATGGTGACCTGAGCAGACCTTATCATCTGAGTTAAGCCTTGGTAGGAGGTGGTTGGTGGAGGTCCACATTGTTTGGACTTCAAGAACAACCTAAGAAAAGAAACTTCACCAGCAGAGGGATAAGAAATCTCTGTAATTAACAAATGATCACTACCTAATGTAATCTCATGCATAAATAAAAGCAGTATTGTTTGAAAAACTGCTTTGATTGATGTCTGTTTCTTAGAGTTCTGAAATAATCAAGGCTGTACAAACAGAAACTTCATTAATTTAGGGGCTAGGAGGAGAAAAACTCTTTGGCAAGGAATTCCCTTAAAGCAGGCATATTATCCAAATTAGACTACCATGACTATTATGGGTTAATTTTAAACTTTTTTTTGATGTTCATTTACACTACAGAGTTCATAAACTGTTTCTAAAACAATGGTTTAACTCTGCTAACATCTCACTCTTCTAAAGCTGAGAATATTATTGAGACGCTATAGATCACCTTCTACGAAAAGGAGGTTGTTTCTATCCAAGGATGTTAAGACAGGATTTTAAGATTTTTTAACAAAGGAAGAACTTTGGGCCACTTCCTCTTTCAACTGACAGACCATTGCCGAGTCAAAACAAACAAACAAACAAAAATCAAAAGACTAAAAACAACTGATGTCTGAGAAGATGTATGACAGCTGAGAATGCAGGATGAGGGAGAACAAGGAAAGAAAATAGCTCTCAAAGGCATTAGACAGAAACTCCAACGTGCTTAACTTAATCTCCTAGGAAGTGTTTACTTCCTCAGCTTGTTCTGAGATTTCGGCTGCCTGATCTCACAACTAGAGGCTCATCTTGGTCCCATCCTTGAACCAATTCATATGAGTCCTGAATGAGTTATTCCCTCACTCAGCACTGAAGCATCCTTATTCCTTGTCTGTTAGTCTCACACTAACAGAGTACTTTGGTTTACCATACGTCCCAGCAACGTCTTATAGTTTCAACAGTGCCTCAGTTTTTGTAGGACTGTTTGGGTTTTTTGTTTTGCACTTCTGATGGGAGGATTTTTACTTGCTAATCCCAGCCCAGGGGATCTATGGAAGGCTCAGCTTAAATTCTGACTTTCTGCATTTGTAGATTCTAAAATATCCAAGAATTAAGAATCCTAATTACTGCATTCCACATTCGAGCCAGAATATCATTTTTTTTTTTTTTAGATCTCCTGCCAGCCAGGTGTTGGAACATCACCTATGATACAAAAGAAAACCTAAGTTTAGAGATGAGAAATTGGAGACAGTAGTCCTTTACTATTATGTATATTGTGAAGAATGTTATGAATAGCTGCAATTGTAGAAGTTACGAGAGCAGCTGTGTACCATGCACAAGCAGGCACACAATAGAAAGAGCTCCTTCCTGATTAATCACTCTCTAAACACATCCCATCGCCCAGAGCCCTCGTTGTTGTGCAGAAAAACCCTTTTTGGCAGGCTCTAGACTGGAATGAAGACACTAAAGCAAACCATGTGGTAGAACCTCACCCCCCACCACCACCTCCAGCTTTGAGGTGAGGCATAGATTTGGGAAAAGGTAGAACAGAGCTGGGAATGGGGATTGTGATGAGAATTCACATTTGCAAAAGGCCAGGTGCTGTACATCATTTTATTAATGGTCACAAAGCCTTACAAGATAGAATTATGCCAGGCACTGTGTGTTCCTCAAAGTAACCTTAGAGGGAAGGTACTTGAAATATACATATGTATAAGCATTAATATGCATATTCTGCATGCAGAATACTGGAAATATGCACAAACAAAAAGGTCAAGAATTAAGATTTATTTGGCAGATATACTGAGGACTTAAGCTCGGGAGACTGGTTCTCAGTTCTGAGAGACTGTTCTGAAGAGGTTAAAGGAGGAGCCAGGATATATGGGAGATGTTGTTTTAAAAAAAAGAAAAGAAAAGAAGGGAAAAAAAAAGAAACCCCAGATAGCTGGAACATCAAAAGATTTCTGTTAATTAAAGAAAATCAGATATCTGAAGTTAATAAATTTAGTTAGCACTTTTTAATTTATGGGAAGATATAAGAGTCCGGGCCTACTGAAATTGTTCTTCGACATGCACCTTAACTATCTAGGGCCAGTGTCCTGTTTTTTACCATCCAGAAACCCTTCACAGTGCACCATTCAGGTGGCTGAAGTGGCTGACGGTAGCGACATCCTTTGTTTACTGATATGGCAGGAGATATTCTTTGTCCACAATATACCTATTGGTCTCTGTCCCTGGTTTCTGACACAGAGCTCCTAAAATTCTTGTATACAAGGGTGCTAGGAGAATCTTTTGTTCTAGTATTTAGTCTTAGACTCTTATTAATGACACAGAGTTCCTAAGAGCCTTTATAATTTCCTGAAAGAGCATCTGACACACGGTTCCTAAATTCTTAGAATTTCCTGGAATTTTTGGATGCAGCTGGCTGACACTAGAAACACCAGGCCAGGTTTAGAAGCTTGGAACTTCCAGCTCTGCCCCTCATTCTCTGAAGAAGGAAGGGGAGCTGGAAATGAAGCTGATAACTGATCATGCCTCTGTGATGAAGCCTCCATGAAAAGGAGTTTAGAGAGCTCCCCGGTTGTTGAACACATTGACATGCCAAGGGGGTGACACAACAAACTCCATGGAGACAGAAGCTCCCACTCTCAGGACACTTCTAGACCTCACTCTTCATCTAGCTATTCATCTGCATGCTTTTCACATCCTTTATTGTATAATAAATCTGTAAGGGTTTCCCTGAGTTCGACAAAGTGTTCTAACCAATTATAGAATCCAAGGCAGGAGTCATGGGAATCCTGATTTGCAGCCACTCTGGGCAGAAGTTGTGAATAACTTGGGGACCTGCTATTTGTGATTGGCATCTGAAGTGGGAGTGAGAAATCTCATGAGACTGAGCCCTTGACCTGTGGGGTTTACAACTAACCTTGGTTAATGTCAGCACTGAATTGAACTGCCAAACACCCAGCTGGTATCGAATTTGTTGGTGTGGGAAAAACTCCCACACATCTGGTGTTAGAAGTAATGTACGTAACAGTAAAGGAGAAGCAGGGAGTTTTTCCTATGGTGCTAATACTATATTTGAAGTAGAGGAAAAAAAAAAAAACATCATGCTCAGAGAGACCTGCCACTTATCTCCAGTTATGGGGACAATAAGCCAGGATGTGACACATAACTAAAAGCTTGAACTCCATTTTTTTTTTTTTTTTTTGGCTGCACCTGTGGCATATGGAAGTTCCCAGGCTAAGGGTCTAGTCAGATCTCCAGCTACTGGTCTACACCACAGCCATAGCAACACTGGATCTGAGCCATGTCTGTGACCTACACCACACCACAGCTCATGATAACGCCATATCCTTAACCCACTGAGCAAGGCCAGGAATGGAACCAACCTTGGATCTTACTTGGGTTTGTTAACTGCTGAGCCACGAAGGGAACTCCCTTGAACTCCTTCCTTGAAGTCCTTCCTCTTCCCTACCCTCCTCTCACTCTTTTCATCCCCTTTCTCCTCCCTCTTCTTTTTGTCCAACAGTCATTCCATTCTGCTGATTGTGCCTCCTAACATCCAAACATCTGCCTGATTTTCTCTATTATTATTATGACAGAATTGATCCTATATTACTTCCCTCCTGAATATGAAATACTATCTCTCAATGAACCACCCACTTCCATAGCTCCATATACTCTTTGCTCCACCTAAAAAGTCTCTTCATCCTTTTCAAAGCATTTGTCAAGATTTTACCCAAAGGGAAAATTAAACTTTACACGGATTATCTAGACAAGAAGGTCTTTTATCTTCTCTTCCCTCACTGAATTTAGTTTACTTCTCTCTAATTTATAAAACTTACTGTATTGCTATAATTAATTTCTCCATTAAACTCTGATTCCGTCCCCACCTCCAACACACACACACTGGACTTTAGGTTCCTCTAAGCCATATACTGTATCCTAATCATTTTGCTATTTTCAATAATTATGACAGCTTCTAGTGCATTTATTAACTTTTCAATAAATATTTGAAGAATGGGAAAATGGACAGATGAATAAGTGAGAAGCAGTATAGCACAATTAGATATAATTTGGGGGCCAAAGAGATCTGGGTTTGAGACCTAGCTCCGCCATGTGATTTTGAGTAAGTGACTTAACTCCTTTAAACTTTAGTCTCCTAATCTATAAAATCTGTAAAACTGGGGAAATGGTACCAACCTAAAGGAAACGGTACTAACCTAATGGTATTTCCTAATGGAAATAACACCTATAAAACACATAACACAATCCTGGCATGTAGAAAGTGTTAAACGTTATTCTTTTTTATTATGAATGGGAAAAACTTAGCTGAGGTGACAAACATATTACAGATATGCAGACTAGACAAAAATCCCTGGAGAGGAAGGGTCTCTGGAAGAAGAGGAACTCAAAACTTCCTCTGAGAAGAGAAAGGAAAATTTGGAGAATAGATGAAATCTGTTAAGGTCATCTGAAGCCCTGCAATTTAAGTATATTACCCAGCATCACAATTTGAAGTCATTTTTAAGCAGGCCATTGGAAATGACATTGGGTTGAGACATTGATTTTTACTGTCCAAATAATCAAGGTTATCCTTTGATGCCAAACCAAGCCAAAAAGAAAGAGCTCTGAATTTTGTCCTAAATAATACTCCCCTCTCTAAAATTCTGATATTAAGCATTTCAGAGAACTCGATCCTTATGAGAACCAGAGATATGCAACATTTTATTCCTATTTTTCATAATATTTATATATATATTATGATTAAACTTTCAGAGCCATTGGAATATGTTTTGCTCACCCAATTGCCAAAACGGCTGCAAGTCATTCGGGAGTAAAACTATGCAGAATGTCCTCTATCATTTTATTTTCCCAAGCTGCATTTAAAAGGATAAGAATATTCCCAACTACTCTCTAGGCTAAATACATTATAAACCAAAATCCTTCAAAGTTAACAACAATGACGCGAGCTAAGAACTGAGCAACAAAAAGTAAGTTCCATTGTCTCCATTTCTTTCCTCTAACCTATGAATTAACATTTTTTGGTATTAAGTATGCATTCATTTCCTTCTTTCACTTATCTGTCTGTTTCTGACACCGATTCATGCTCTGAGAATTTTCATGGTGCAGTGTCTCCTATGACATTCTGATGAGAATGGATGTGCCCGACTTTGGCAATGGGTCAAATTCGAGTTCATGAATGTAAGAATGTGATTAATTAACATTATTATATTTAGAACAATGTCTCCCAGCACCATCACAGCTAATATTTTTTTTTAAACGGCTTTTCCTTAAAACACACATTTCAAGAACTAGTCAGTTCTCTTCATGAATATTTTTCCCCTAAATAAATGACACCCTTTCTACGTCTCATTATCTGTTAGGTGTCTCTTGATAAGATGGTTAAGATTATAGAGGCTCAGCGTTCCCATCGTGTCTCGGCAGGAACGAATTTGACTAATAATATCCATGAGGACAGGTTGGACTCCTGGCCTTGCTCATTCAGTTAAGGATCTGGCATTGCTGTGAGCTGTGGTGTACCTCGCAGACACAGCTCAGATCTGTTGTGGCTGTGGCATAGGCCAGCAGCTACAGCTCTGCTTCAACCCCTAGCCTGGGAACCTTCGTTTACCGTGAGCGAGCCCTAAAAAAAAAAAAATTACAGATGCACTATGCTGACTAGAGAACCCATCCGCAATCCAAATGATCATAGTCTGTTCATCAGTTTATGTTAACCAGCGTAAGTGAGTCTCACTTAAAGAGTGGCAGCTACACTATCCTCTGTAAATATCACTCTTTGACATTACAGAAGACAAATAAGTCACATACCCATATTTTGGCTCTTAAAGCATATCTCTCACTAATGGAGTCTATATTTAATGAGTCAGTAAAAGAACTGGAAAAATCTTAATGTATATGAGTATACTGCATTGTGAGCAAAAGCGACAAATACTAATGGCTTAATTAATTATCATCATTCCAGAAATTTTGGTGTGTCACAAAATGCTAAATTCCTTGACTTTCAGTTATCTTCACATAATGAATAAATGAGAGTTATTTGAGAGTGAATATCAATGAGAAAATAAATGAGAATATCTCAAATCATGAATAATACAAGATTAGTTTAAATTAGGTCTAGACATACGCAGATCCCTGCCCACTTGTACTTTACTCGCTGGCTGTTACTACAGCTTTCTTTTCTACCCCAACCTTCTTCATGTGGGCAGTGTTTTCATGTGCAGAGTTTTTGCCTCTATGCCCTAACCTGGACCAACTCAGCACTGCCCAGGCACAGCACAAACAGAACTGAATTCTTTCTTCTCTGTCCCCCTAGTACCTCCTAAAATTCTGCCAAACTAGACATTAAATCAGCAATAGGAAACTGCTTAATATCTGTAACTCCAATAAACTAATTGTATTTAACCCAGAATTTTTATATAAATATTATTCATACCCAGAGACCTTTAATTAGTGTGTTTCCATTTGATAGTTCAGAAAACTGAAGCTCATAAAGATGTTAAGTGGTCACCTAAGCAGTGCCTCACATCAGTATCCAGCCGAAATTTAGAAATACTAATAAACAGTACTTTCCTAAATATTAATAAGGGCGGGCTGACAAAAGCATCTTGACACAAGAGCTATCCTACAAGATCAACAAACAACCTCCTTCCTACAGTGTTTGAAAACACTCAGATCTAGTTAATTCTATATGCAATTTTAAATGAATAGCTGAAATAACACTTGCAGCTAAAATGCAGGATTTACTATGTGTCAAACTCAGTTCAAAATATTTTTGTTGGAGTTCCTGTCATGGCTCAGCAGAAACAAATCTGACTAATATCCATGAGGATGATCCCTGGCCTCACTCAGAGGGTCAAGGATCTGGCATTGCCATGAGCTGTGGTATATGCGGCTCAGATCTAGATGTGGCGTCGGCTGGAGGCTACAGCTCTGATTCGACCCCTAGCCCTGGGAACATCTATATGCTGCAGGTGTGGCCCTAAAAAAAGACTATATATATATATATAGAGAGAGAGAGAGAGAGAGAGAGAGAGACAGAGACAGAGACAGAGAGAGAGAGACAGAGAGAGAGAGTAGGTATTGCTACCTCCTGCCTTTCACACAAGCGGAACTGAGGAACAGAGGGTTAGGTTGCCCCAGATGACCAAGTCAACAAGTAAAGCAGACTGCATCAGAGCACACACTCTTTTCACTCTTTTTTTTTTTTTTTGGCTTTTTAGGGCTGTACCACGGCATATGAAGTTCCCAGGCCAGGGGTCGCATCAGAGCTGTAGCTGCCAGCCTATGCCACAGCCACAGCAATGTGGGATCTGAGCCGCGTCTGCAACACCAAACCCTCAAACCACTGAGCAAGGCCAGGGATCAAACCCACATCCTCATGGATACTAGTCGAGTTCATTACCACTAAGCCATGATGGGAACTCCCAGAGTCCACACTCTTAACTGCCATAATATGGTGGGTGTGGCATTAATAAATGATTTTTACTCTTTTAATCTACCGATGTCAAAAAGAATAACTACCCAAAGGGTTGGACACTGACAAAGGATGGTCCCATGATGTCTGTTAATTATTAGAAAGGATCACATCACTATCAGAAAAGTAAGAACAAGCAAGATAGAAGACTTAGAGCTAAGGAAACCTAGGGAAACAGATGCAGACAGATTACCAGCTAAGAAACCACTGAGATTCCCCCCTTCAAGTGAGGGTGTCAGGCAGACAGCCAAAAAGGCAGAAAAGCAAGCACCATTGCCCCCTGCAAGTAGCGCTGTGGGCAAAAATACTGACAGACAGGCACAGATCTCTTCTGGCACCTCCACGCTCCCTGACAACATGTACTTGGTGAATAATGCACCCCCCACTCAAGGCTTGTCCATACCCATGTATGTCCCTGTGTGAACTGCAAGGAGATTGGAAGCTTCCTTCTAGAGAGTAAACCTGGACTAATATCTGATACAATGAACAGATAATTTGAATTCTATATGTATTCTGTAGTCAGAATTAAGTATATATTATCAAAGATAACTATGAGGGGGGAAAATTACTGATCAAAGAATGAATCATTTAACATTGTGACGAATGCTGATAAAATATGTGTAAACCAAGTTCCAGTTCTTTAATTTGGTGATCTTCCTTTTTCTGTTTCAGAGAATAGTTCATTCATTGTTTAGCTTGCTGCATACTAGCTAGTAAAGAAAGATTACACAAAAAGTAGAGGGTACTTCAAGCTTCCACAGGAAGGATCAAGATACTAGCACACATTGGCTTTTAGAGATGAGGATGATAAAATCTGGTACTTCCTTATTCTCTGGGAAGATGAAGACACATCTAGCATGTTTTTGAAAACCACTTATTAGATATAAATTCTTACTTTTAAAGGAAAGAAAACAGGAAAGCAGATGAGCAGTTATCTACAAAGTACCTGCCCTGTTGATACAGTAGTAAGCAAAAAGAAGCCCTAGCAGACACTGAAGCAGGCATCCTATGGTTTGCCCTCAGCAGTAGTAGCTCTCCAGCCAGAGCTGGAGTACATCTGCAGCTGGAGCACGTATTTTTCTCTGACCCATCTGTGAACAGCTGAGACATTATATGGCAGGAGATGCCCTATTTAAGTTAGGTTAGGTTATTTGGGCTTTTTCAGAAATTCTAAAAAAGGAAACACTTGGTTTTTCCCCTCCCAAATCTCTCCCATTGCTGTGCCCAGTCCCTTCCCAGGGCACTCTTACTGCTTACTTGGGATACTGTCTAGATTGAACGAAGGGCAGAATCTCAGAGTCTTGACTAGATGGAGGAAGCAGTAAATCTCGAAATCGTTCTGTCAAAAGAAAAACAAATATCAAGCTGTGAAAAACAGGCCATAAAATCACTTCAAGATTTATTTTCTATTCTTTTAACTCTTTAACAATTCTGGCTGCACATCTTTACTAGAAACTTACACACCGTTTTATATACTACTAAAATATTGCTTTATTTCACTTGAATGACCACATATATTTTTATGATTATGATATAACAAATGCCTGTATAAAAATGGTATGTATTCATCAGCATAGACAAATACTAAAATTTTATAAATGAAACATTAAGGGAAACATATGACCAATGATGATACCAAGAGATGCACCATCTCACCGGTTACCTCGGACATGAGAATTAAAAAAACCACACAACAAGAAAGCACTCATATTAAATGACATTCATTTAACAGAAATTAATCTCACAAGACCAAGTATTAGAGAGGGTGTGTATCAACATCAATAAGTTCTTATATATTTCTGGTGGGGATGCAAGCTGGTGTAAGACCTTTGGAAAACAATTTGGTATTCTTTTTGAAATTAATTTTTAAAATTCTTATACAATTTTTATATAATATTTACAGGTTACTTTCCATTTACAGCTACTACAAAATATTGGCTATATTTCCCATGCTGTACAACACATCCTTGAGCCTACCTTATGCTTAGTAGTTTGTGCCTCGACTCTCCTAACCCTATTATTGCCCCCACAACAGTAACCACAAGTTTGTTCTCTGTATCTGTGAGCTGGCTTCATTTTTGTTATATTCATTACTTTGCTGTATTTTTTAGACTCCACATATAAGTGATAGCATAGAGTATTTGTCTTTTTCTGCCCGACTTAGCTCAATCCTTGCATACCCCCTAAGCCAATTTTTCCAATCCTAGGTATATCATCTTCAGAAACTTTCATATATGTCTCTGGTAGCAAGTGAAAGGGTATTCATAGCAGCACCGTTCAGACAACATAAATGGAAACAACTCAATTGCCTATAAACAAAAGAATGGATGATGTGTGGCATATTCACACAGTGGACAATGAAGTGTCCACTGTGAAACAATGAATTCATTGAAGTGAAACAATGAATTCAGTTACAAACAGAAACAAAGTGAATTATATTAGTATGATGTTGAGTGTAAAAAGTATCAGCATATTACATAAAGAAGAAAATTATTTTTTGTTGAGTTAAAAAAATAACTGGAGTTCCCATCGTGGCTCAGTGGTTAACGAATCTGACTAGCATCCACGAGGACACAGGTCTGATCCCTGGCCTTGCTTAGTGGGTTAAAGATCTGGCGTTGCCATGAGCTATGGTGTAGGCTGCAGACGTGGTTCTGATTCTGTGTTGCTATGGCTGTGGCACAGGCTGGCAGCTGTAGCTCCAATTAGACCCCTAGCCTGGGAACCTCCTTATACTGTGGATGTAAGCTCCCCCTAAAAAAGCAAAAAAAAAAAAAAAATAACTAAGCAAGGTGTTATTTAGGTATCTTACATATAAAATAAAGCAAACCAATGAAAAAAGGTATGGTATACAGAGTTCAGGATAATGGTTACCTCTTAGGAGGGGTAACGAGGTGAAACAGAAGAAAAGTCAAAATGCAGGTGTAAGTAATTGTTAATAATTTTGTAAGTATTTATCACAAATCAGTAAATGAATGAACGAGGGCCAGGAATTGTCCAATGGTGACAGTGGACCATGAATCAAGAATTTGATCAATATAATTTTGTGCTTATGAATTCCTAATGAAGGAAAGAAGGAGAAAAAGAGGAAAAGAAAGGGGAGGAGAAAGTGACAGGGAGGGAGAAAGGGAGCCAGAAAATGGAAAACAAAGGGAAGGAAAAAGAGGAGTGCAGAGCAAGGAAGAATCCTTAGTTCTACTTTAGAAATAGTTACAAGGCAAAGCTACCTGCACTGATAGAGGAGTAATCTATCACTCTAATACTGACCCCACATTTCTAAGATTAGACAGTCATCACCTCTAGAGTCATCCCTATGGTTAGGCTTCCATGATCCCTCTTTCCTTCTCTCTTCCTGTCAAATCTAGAATAGATAACCTTACTGGATCCTCCTAGTATATTCTCTGCTTACATTCTCATGGAATTTACCACATTTGTCTATCTACCCTTCCCTCTCTTCCTAGTAGATGGGTTTTGTGCCACCAGGATACACAACACTTTCTGATACGTATTGAGGTGCTAGATAAATATTAGTTGAGAGGCTATTTCCAATTTCCATTTTTACTGGCTACAGAAAATCATTTGCCAAGGGTAATCTTAATTCTTTTAGAAGAGGCCAACTGATCATCTATCAACCATAAACAGCCAGGGGACCCGAACTCCAGCATTGACAGAGTCACACCAACAGGCTAGATAGAGTACAAAGCTGAAACTCCAAGCTGCAATAAACCCATCACTAACTGAAAGTGAGTAATTTCCACAAAATACTGAAAATTCACACTTGATTACAATCACCATTTCTGGGCTACTGAACAAGCTACACGTTAAACATCTGTGAGCACAGTGGTTACAGTGTACAGCTGAGAGGAAAGATGTGAACTTTATGTTCATATGTATTAAAATATATCAAATCAGATGTTTAACTGACCTCAACTCTGCATTTCCTTTTCACCATTCTTACAGTTCTTATAATACACTTGGAAAGCAGCAAAGAGTCAGACAGAAGTGGCTATCCCCCAGCGTCCACAGATTCATGAAAGCATACTTTATTTTTCTCCTTTAAGCAGATGTACTCTTTGAGTTCATATTTTTTAGTTATATTCTTTTATTAACTGATACACTATTTTTCATCAACCAAATTAATGTTTATTTCAATGAAATGCTAGTAAATTTTTCTGATGATATGTCCCTTGCTTTTCAGTCTGCTTCCCAATTTATGTAGCATCCCATTAAATGAGTGATTTACAATTTCTTTTTCTTTCTTTTACCCTTCATTTACCCATTTCCTAAACTGGGTCTTGAAAAATAAAGCCCAAATCCACAACAATCATGAACTTTACACATCAAGTAAAGAACTGTTCAAACAGCTATACTAAATATGACATATCCTTGGGTTCTAAAAATTAATATAAGTTAAAAGTTTTACTGAATGATTCCCAAACCGATTTAAATGCAAAGTAAAACCAAAATTATTAATATAAACAACTATAATATAATACAGCTATCAACTCTCCCTGTATAATCACAAAGCTCATTTGATTGTAAATCTGGAAGAAAATCTCTGAAGATGACACTATACTAAGATTAAAAAAAATTAAGTAAACAAAAAACAACCCCCCCCACCCCAAGCAAAAATAACATATGAGATCACTTATAAAGCTACCCAAACTATGAAATCTATAGTTAGTATTCCTTGATTTGGAGGATCCTTTGAGTATCATAAATGCAAAGAATACTAAGCGAACATGAAGACTCTTGAGTAGCTATTGCAACTATCAAAAAAAAATTCACATATACACAAACAGAAAATACACACAATACCTCAAAACTGTCTTTTTTAAAATTTCTATCTTTATATTGACAAATTCCTAAATGTGAATAATTAATTTTTTACCATAAAAGAATGGTTGCTTTTTTTTGGTTTATGAGAATAAAAATAAATGATAAAAATTATCCCTAGAAAAGTCCAAGTAAATGAAAATATTGTTTCCGACGCTTACATTAATTGTTCTTTAGTCTCTTGGCTCTCAACTGTTTAATTAGTATCCCATTCTTTATCTGATGCTAAGGAAACGATCAAAAGAAATTGATGTTTCCTTCATGAAGTAGCAAAATTTTTAAAGTAACACTTCTATTGTTGGAGCAAATGTCACACTAAATGATCTGCTTTCTCAGTAGGCCCAAAGTCCACTTCTTAAGAAAACGGCAGTTAAACAAAGACTAAAGCCCTTTCATAGGGCTTCTCAGAACAATTTTATTAAAGTCACTGAAAAGAACCAGAGGATTTTTTTTGCCAAATGATATTGTGATGAGCTGACTAATGATGTAATAATGTCCAACCATGATTTTCTACCAGTGGGGGAATATATCTTAATTAACACAAGCTTTTGTAGCCTTTCACCCACTATTCTTTTCTCTTATTTAATCAACAGAAGGATTCCGACATGCTGGAACCTGGATGACATGCCACACACAATTACATTAATTTGGGTTCTCTGGACAACCAACTGTGAGACAATACACTTAATTATTTGAAAACAAAGATGAGAAAAATAAAGCACTCTAATTCAAACTTTTTTGTACGTTCACTGGGACTCAAGTTCTTTATCTTCCCCTTTGTGAAAAATGCTCGATTGGTAATTCTCTCCAATATGCAGAATGTAATAAACACAGAATCTGCATAACAACAAAAGTACTATGCAAATGTGTTCCTGAAATGAGAAAATAAAATAAAATCTTCTCCCTACCACTGTAAAAAAGTAAGAAAAAAATGAAAAAAGCAGTCAGCAGGTAGCCTCCAGCTGTTAGTTACATCAGAGTCTGCCTCAGAGGTGCAGGGGAAATGCCTTTCCCAGAACAGCTAGAATCCAGTGTCTGAACAAAGCAGGGGTATTTTAACTGTACACAGGCAATTCAGATGGGCAATATTTGCTCCAGAGCTTCCCACACTTTGGCTGAGGCTTTGCAGAGACGACATGGTGTTTCTGGGAACTTCTTCCTTTACCCAATCCCACTGCACTTCTCTTCCTTTCGTGGGTGTTGATCCTAACAAGCATTTTACATTTACCAGTTACTTCACAGAGTTAGCTTCTGGTGAACCCGACCTGCAACAGGCGAGCTTAAATGACTCCCACTTCCTGTATTTAAAGCTTCTTCCGTATTCTCGGCTAACATTGAGGAAGATGCATGCGCACGGATTTAAGTTAGAATAAATCCTTTTCTTTCCAGACCTTTCCAGAGGAAAGGTAACTAACACCTTCACTGCCAGTACAGATGCTCACTGTGAAAAAGAAATTCTCTCAGAAATGCCCTGAGATACCCATACCTTGAGATAAGTCATGCCATCTAATCTGAGCTGATGGTTGGAGAAATAAACGAGTGGTAGCCTGTTGCACCATGTCCCATACTGTAGTCCATGAGATGCACACAGCCATCAAGCTGTGACATCAGTGGGAAATACAGAAAAAGATAGTTTAAGTTGATATGAAAAATGTATAGGAAACAGAGGTTAAACACTCTAAAATGTACAGAGTAGCCTGAACACTCTTATTATAGTGTTTTTGTCCTTTTTAATGAAATGTAACAAATCATTTCAAATGTATCAAGCTAAGAAAAGATAACTATTAATAAAAAAGTATATATTAACTACTTTTCTTTTTCAAGGAAGTTGGTGATGAATATATAACTTGAACAAAATGTTTGTCGATATTTGCCATCCACCCTGGAAGCCATAATAACTTCAGTGAACACATGAAAACACTCACATCTGTTGATGATGAATCAGCATCTACTTTAAACTTTTCATTATTTTATGAAAACTATGTCCAGTGATGATAATTTAACACACAAATGTGTAGAAGGTACACTTTAACAATTTTTACACAAGCACAAAAGAGTGGAGTATACCTCTGGAGTTAAAGAAGAAACAATGGCGTGGATGAAGAGATGAATCTAAAACTAACAATAAAACATGAAAAATGTTCCTTTTACCTACAGGTACAAAACACCAAGAGTAGATTAAGAAAAAAAAATACATAAAAGGAGGTTATTTTGATAAGGGGATTCTGACATGGCTAAATACATTTATTCAAGTCATACACTCTGGAATTAGGGTGGATTCAAAGACCCAGGGGGCCCACCCACGGTGACACAGACTAAAGTCAAAACTCTGTTAACTTCCTATAAGACCTTACTGCCACTGGTAATAATGTTTTGGTTCCTCAGAAATAGTGTCACCTTAAAGTCAATGTTTAGTTCCCCCAAATTTGAACTGTCTGGTTTCCCCTTAGCTCAGGATGATATATAAGCCTCAGCTGCCTGATTTCCAGGGACCCCTATATTTTGAGGGTTCCATACAAATGAAATTAAATTTTTTTTCTTGTTAATCTGGTTTATGTCAATTAATTAGTAGGCCAGCCAAAGAAAACAGAAGGGAAGAAGGAAAAAGGTTTTCTCCCTCTATCAACTTGAAAATTAATTTAGAATATAATTACAAAATTACTTAGGAAAAGCAAAGCTGTTCTCCTAGGGATTCAAAGAAATTAACGGTTTGTCAAAATTTAGTTTTTTATTTTCCTTAGGAAAGAAATATGCACACTAATCTAAGAAAAAAACAAATTACTTCAAAAATGAGAGTTAAAAGGCAGAGGAGTACCAAACCAAGCAGAAAGACTGAGTATAAATTTTCCTTTTCTGAAAAGTTTAAATCAAGTGAATGCTCTTTATTACCATGGTAACTCAGTATTGAATAACAATAGTTTCTATTTAAAATATTGCTTTCAAAGCAACATCAAAGGCATTCAAATTAATACCATTTTAGATAAATCAGAAAATCTAGTTGCAAAGCAAGAATATTTTCCTATTAAAGAAACAGACAAATTTTCTGTTGGTAAAATTCACATGGAAATGGACTGCAGTTCTAGAAGAAAAATATAATCAGCTGCATGCTCTGGTTATATAAAACTATCTTCTCCACAAATATTAAGGCCAATGTCAAAGGAATATTAAAAAAAAAAATAACTCATCTTATCTTGGAGGGACAAGTCCACACTTGCAACTCAGAAGATGAGAACAGAACGCAATATATATAACCAGAGCTAATTCAATGAATATGAACCCTAACAGGAGCTAAAAAGAAAACAAAACTAAAAGTCCCATACTTGGCATTTATCCTCCACAATATTCCCTGTGAGACCTTCTCAACTATCCCAATTAATCTATTACTATTCCTACTTTCTGTGGAATGAAATTATCCTCATTTTAAGATATATTTCTCTAGAAACAATCACATGGCTTTACATCAGCAATGAGCTGGGAAATGAGAAAATTTTATCAATGCAACATGTTGTAGGTGAGAAAACTAAAAACCAGTCTGGCTAACTCACTGGCCCAGGGCCCTATGACTAGCAAAATGCAGAGATCAAAACAAAACAAAACAAAACAAAACAAAACAACCCCCCCCAAAAAAAAACAGAAGCAAAAAGCACCCCTCCAAACTCACAACCCAGTGTTCTTTCCACTACATCTATCTCCAAAGAGAAAAAACTCCACTCCCCTTTCTCCCTCCTTCCTCCTTTATTTTCTTTGTACCTAAGGATTACACAAAAACAGAAGAGTGCAGCAGGTTCATATACATCTGTATGCCTCCACACTTGGAACTTTCAAAAGTGTAGGGTCTGAGGGTAGGCAATGCAGTATTACACAAAGGAAAACTATTTAATGGATCCTTTTATTTTCAGAGCAAGCCTAGCGATAAAAGTCTATTCCTTTTAATATTCATTATTCTAATTCCTAACTGTTAAACACACATTTTTTGAAAAAGAAATCAAAAGTAGCTTTTGAAAAAACTGCAAACAGATTTCCTGGCCTCTAAATACATCAATGCAACAATGTCTATAACTGGTTTTCTTATAAAATATAAATTCTCTTCTGTTGCCATTGAAGCTAAACTACAAAAGTTGACAGGGCCAGGAAAAAGAACAGAGGTTCAAGGAAAGTGAAAGCAAGTAACAGAGGCATTTTTGGATGCACACATTATTGCTACTAAGCTTTTCACAGTCTACCTCTTAAGGAAAAATGTTTGCTTTTCGTTTGTCACAGCAAATGCACTTTTTTGACAATGTTGGCATTCAACAAAAGAAACACCTCAAAGTGATCAAGACTCAGCTTGAAACTAATTCAGTCTCTGCTTTCTGCGCAAACTCTCAATACCCCCTGGGTACATATTCAAGAATGAAAAGGCAATTTTATTCAAGAATCAAAGAAACTGGAGGGTTTTTTTTTTTAATGTTTTTTTTTGAAGTTCGCACCTAAGACCCTGGGCAAACAAAATTACTGGCATGAAATTCATTGTCCTTTGAAACCTATCAAAACCAACCCTGCAGTAGGAGTCTTCTCGGTTTTTAAATACAGAACCTCCTGGTGAAACACATGATGGATTAGGGAAGAGCAACAAGCAAACGCATGAATTCACTTCCTCCATTAGGTTGTTTCATTGCATAAATCTGGGTTTCCCCTCACATCTCTGGTTTTCTTTTGCATGTGCATTCCCCATGCCAGGACTGCTTGTCCTCCGATTAATCAAACCTTGTCCAAGATTTCAGGGCAAACTCAGATTCCATTCTTTGAAGAGGCCTTCACAAATTACGCCTACTGGTAATAATTTTTATTTTTGTTTCAGCACAATAAGTTTAGGTACGGGAACAGAGATTCTTAACCTCATGTGGACTATAGAATGAGGTTCAGTTTGTCTTGGTGTTCAATATTCTTTAAAAAACTGTCTCCTACAGGGAGTTCCTGTTGAGGTTCAGTGGTAACAAATCTGACTAGTATCCACGAGGATGCAGGTTCAATCCCTGGCCTCACTCGGGTTAAAGATCTGGTGTTGCACTGAGCTGTGGTGCAGGCTGCAGATGTGGCTCAGATTCCACATTACTGTGGCTATGGTGTAGGCCTGCAGCTGCCGCTCTGATTAGATCCCTAGCCTAGGAACTTCATATTCCACAAGTGCGGCCCAAAAAGCAAAAAAAAAAAACCAAAAAAACCAAAAAAAAAAAAAAAACCACCCATCTCCTACGTATCTGTACAGCTTTATTTCCTAATATTTCTAACTATAAACTCTAAGCTCAGCTGCATTAACATCTTATTGTTTGCTAATGACAACATGACTTTTATGTCAATGGGTTCTTTCTTCCTTCAGTGCCCTTTTCTGACTAGAAATATCCTACCTTAACCTCCGTTTTTCAAAGGCATCTCATTAGGTCTACATAAATATTCTAATTTTCTATGGCAGAATAAGTTGCATTCTCTTAAAGAATTTTATATCCTTTATCATAAAATGTCAATATTTTGCATCCTCACAAGCAATAGATATTATCTTAATAAAGGCATATTTCTTAGTAAAGAAAATCTTTGTTAACTGATAGGTAAAATATAGTATTATAGTTATTCTAATTAACATTTATTTGACTGTCATGATTTATTCTGTTCACATAGTTTTTCCACTTCTCTTTTCAGCCTATTTCTTATTGAACTAAAGGAGCTCTTTATATATTGAAGGTATTAATGTGCATTTGCTATAAGTGGTTTTTTGGTTGCTGTTCAATTATCTTTTTTTTTCCTTTTTTCAGCTGTTTTTTCTTTTTTTTTCTCTTAATGGATTTTATTTCAATTATAGGTGTGCATAAATCATCACAAGTCAATTTTACAGATTTTGTATCCCAAACCCCCAGTGCATCCCCCCACCCCCCCAGATTGTCTTATTTGAAAAACCAAGATTTTCCAAAGTCTGTGAGTCATTGTCTGTTTTGTAAGAAGGTTCATTGTGTCTTTTTAGTTTCCACATGTAAGCGGTATCATTGGGTGTTGCTGTCTAATTGTCTGACTGGTTTCACTTTGCATGATAATTTCTAAGTCCATCCATGTTGCTATAAATGTTGGTAATTCGTTCCTTTTAATGGCTGAGTAACATTCCATTGTGTGTGTGTACCATATCTTCCCTAACCACTCTTCTGTGGATGGGCATTTAGGTTGTTTCCATGACCTGGCTATTGCATAGAGTGCTGCAATGAACACTGGAGTACAGGTGTCTTTTCGGGTCATGGTGTCTGCTGGATAGATGCCCAGGAGTGGGATTGCTGGATCAAATGGTAATTCTATTTTGAGTTTTCTGAGGAATCTCCA
>PVHT020000035.1:5247335-5271142 GCA_004024745.2 Catagonus wagneri | reverse complement strand
AGTTTTCTGCCTTTTCATTTTTGTAGGTTTTTGGTGTGGTGACCTTTGTGTCGACAATAGAGTTGTAGCCTCTCTTAGTTCAGGTTTTGCCTCCCCTGTGGCTAAAGTTGGTATGGAGGGGGCTTGCTGTAGGCTTCCTGATGGGAGGGAGTGATACCTGCTCACTGGTAGGTGGGGTTGATTCCTCTCCCTCTGATGGATGGGGCTTTGTCTCTGGATGAGATTAGAGGCTGGCTGTGTGCCTGAGGGGTCTTTAGGCAGCCTGTTTACTAATGGGTGCGGCTGAGATCCCACCTGAATTGTTGTTTGGCCTGAGTCTTCTCAGCGCTGATGGGAGGGACGAGATTTTCCCAGAAATGGCCACCTCCAGAGAAATGCAGGCTGCTGAATGTCCCCGAGAGCTTCACCTCCAATGCCCTTCCCCCACAACAAGGCACAGTCACCCCTGTTTTCCTGGGAGATCCTCCAGGAATTGCAGTCAGGTTCCACCCAGATTCCTCTGGAGACTGCTTTGCCCTGGGACCCAGTGCACGTGAAAGTCTGTGTGTGCCTTTCAAGAGTGGGGTCTCTGTTTCCCCCAGTCCTGTGGAGCTCCTGCACACAAGCCCCGCTGGCCTTCAATGCCAGATGCTCCGAGGGCTCTTTCTCCCTGTGCCCAATCCCCAGGCGTGGGGTTTTGACGTGGGGCTCAGAACTCTCAGTCCTGTAGCTGAGTCAGTTACTTTCCAGTCTGTGGGGCTTCCTACCCGGGAGGTATGGGGTTGCTTCTACCACGTAATCGCCCCTCCTACCTCTTGATGTGGTCTCCGCTGTGTCTTCTAGAGCAGAGTATCTTTTTTGGAAGTTTACAGCCCATTTGGTTGAAGGTTGCTCGGCATTTGGTTGTATTTTTGCTGTTTTTTGGGAGAGAAGTTGAGCTCCAGTCCTTCTATTCCGCCATCTTAATCCAATCTCCTAATCTCAATTATCTTTTAATTTTGGCATGATTTTAAAAATTTTATGTCATTAAATCTACTTAATTTTTTGCGTGAATTCTTCTACACTAGGTTGGCCTTTCACATGGAGAGTTTTATTTCTGTATTTTCTTCTGATGCCTTTCCAGATCAATTTTCTATGTTATGGTACTTAACCTATCTAGAAGTATTTTTTTGGTCATATGATGTAAAGATTTAATTTTTTTAATAGTTAAGTGCCAAATGGTTCAACTTTTTATAAACTAACACTTCGTATTGATTTATGGAGCCTCGTTTATCATATGAGATGTATTTTCATGTATTATGAGATGTATTTTCATGTATTAAAGGGTCTATTTCTAGGCAATTTTCCATTGATAATATATTTCTTGTCACTTTTACCCTAGTAACACAGCCCTTATACTACTCAAACTTTACAGTAGGCAGTATAATAAATTGCATGTGCTTTATCATAAGATGAGCCTGAGATCAAATCTCAACTTAGCAGCCTAACAGCTTCATGTTCCAAGGCATGTTATTTAGTTCTGCAAATTCTTAGTTTGTAAAGTCCATTTCATTTAATGTTTTAATAGAGTCAGTCTTATTCAAATTTTTCTAGATTTCCCTGGTACTTACTTTAGTTTTCTTCAAATAATATTATGTTTGATCTTGAGATCTGATTTTAATGTAAATTCTATTAAAGTTATAAATTATATGGGGAAGAATTAAAGCTAGAAAAACTGCATGTCTCTCATTCTATTCTTTAAAAAAAGCCTTTAATTTTCTTTATATCACTTGATTCTCAATTCTCATTGAAGTTATAGCATTTTTTTTCACTCTGTGACTTCTTAAGATGGAAAAAATAGCAACACCAAATGGATGCCTTTGACTGGGCTTAGGAAAATTTTTTTAGAAGTTTAAAGGAGTTCCCTGGTGGCCTAGCAGTTAAGGATCTAGTATTGTCACTGCAGTGGCTCAGGTCACTGCTATGGCACAGGTTCAATCCTTGAGCTGGGAACTTCCACATGCCATGAGTGCTCCCCCCAAAAAGAAGGTTACATTATGAAGACCAACTTCTGTAGCTAAATCAACAAGAAAATATAATATATAATAAAGACAATTAAGAATCTCTTTTTAAGAGATGATTTGGAAAATGTTTATTCCTTTCTGCTCTGTGGAAAAAGTAAGAATGCGATAGTTATTTATGTAAATTCATTCCCAGGCCTAAAAAAAAGAAAAGAGATAAATTCTCATTTTTTTTACTGGGTTTGCATTTTAACCCTGGCTGTCTTTACCATCATGCTCGCTGCCAATGCTAGAAGTCTGCATGACAGAGTAGCACATCTCAACCAGCAAAGACAGTATTCCAAACCACCACTGAACAATCCACCATTCTGGCAGTAACAAAAGGTTTTCACTGATATTGTGAAAGCCTAATGTCGGAGGAATACATCACAAATCAGAAAGAGAAACTGGGGGAAGAAAGGACAAGTCACTCAACAATTCCTGAAGGACAGTCTAACTCTGAAAACGTATTTTCTTACTTTCTCCAATCAGAGGCATAACTTTCTTCTAGGTATTGTCACTGAAGACATTGGGATATGCAAAGTTTTCTTGTGGATCTTCTCTCCTTCCCCTTCCTTCCTAATTGTGTTGGTAGCTACATTCCAAGACATTTTACTGGCTTCTCAAAACAGTGCCAAAAAATAAGATTTCTTTCTATTTGTAAGCTCTTCACCACGCTGCCACAGACTGTTTTACTCTTCTTCACTCACTCTATTATCTATTCTACTACTCAGTCTAGGTACATTTCTTGGGGTTCCCTAGTATTCCATGTCCATTATTTTATTGTCATCTCCAAATTTTTTCCAATTTTCCTTCCATGGAAGAGTTTAGTCTCCCATTCTATTTATATCTGTTTATGTAATCCCACCCTCCTTTGTTAAAGTTCAAAAATCATAATTAAAGCAAGAGCATTTTTATTAGGTTTTTTCCCCCCAATGTTCCCTTCCTTACTTGATTGTCTTTGAATGCACAGAAGATAAGTATGGTCCTTTGATATGAGCACACTTAATGTCTTAGATGTGTTCATTTGGATGAAATTAAAAAGCACTGCATGATTAGAGTTATAATTTTGCTTTAAATTAAAAATTACAGTTTGTTTAGAGAACAGGAACTACATTCATTTAGTTTCCTCTATAAAGTACTTAGCAATTACATCAAATGAATGATTACTTAAAAATGTTCCTCATGATAATAATAATGGCACAAAAACCCTTGTCTTTTGGCTTTGAAATCATTTAGTCCATTACCACTAGACTGATTTGGCAAAATACCGTATTCCTTCTTGACCACCCAGTACGTTACTGTCATATTTTTGACATTGCTTAAGATATTACGTTACTAAGAAAATTCCTCACTATTCTTATTTTCCTTAATACTATATAGTAAAATCAAGCATAACGTAGTAAATAATAGAGAATCCAAACTTAAGAACAAAACAGTTCATAATAAACATCCATGCAGACAAACCACTTTGCTAAAAAAACTCTACTTCCAGTCCAGAAATTTCATAACTTGATTTTCAAAACTAAGAAGTGGCATTTTTTAACTGGATAGAAAACAAAAATTCTGTGTTTTTCTTATCTTTGGGGTTGTAAAATGAGTGAACTGGAATAAAACGTAATGAGTAGTAAATTCCAATCATTTCATAAGCGTTCTCTATATTTTTTGTGGCATTATAAGTGAGCTGTCATCTACTAAAAAATGACAGCATAAATTTCACGTTCATAAACTGAGAAACCAAGGAGAAAACTATTTATCCTCTCTCCTGAGAACAGATGGGCATTTAAGCAGTAATACAAATTCCTCATTTCCCTGAAAGAAAAATTTCCTTGAAATTCTGAGACTATGAAATATGAATTTAACTGCAGCTCATATTTATTGAATGATTTATTACATTATGATAGCAAATGAGTTATGTTAAATTCCATTAAATTAACTAATTGTCAATGATTTCCACATAGACTCACATGAGGACAGCGTTTCTTTTCACAAATAATACAGACTTTAGGACATAATATGTTAATCCTCATCCTGTCCACATCTGCCTGGATAGATATTCATGCAACTGCATATGCATTGGCTACTCATCTTGCACTGCTCATAGCAGGTCAGACAGGTATAAATTCAATCACTCAGAATTCTGGGAGAATCTAGAAATAGGAAGAATTTAGAAATAAGCCTATTTCTCTTTGTATACCAACTCTCTCTACTTACTGGTCTCGGCTTTAGTCAGTAATTCTCAGCAATCTGTACCATCCCCATACCTCTCCCTTGCATTTTCTCAAAAAGATGATTTTTATAAGGTTGGCAGTAATCCCCTCCCACAGTTAATATTCAGTATTATTTCTTGGGTCATCACAGATCATTCCCTCCGCAGAACTTTGTATCTCCTCAGCTTCCTTGACATGATGACAAATCTTTAATTTGGTGACTGCTTCTAACTTGGTCTTTTTCCTTTCCAATCTGTATAATACCAGCAGGCTGACTCGTCTAAAGTACACACTTGATTTCAGTTCCTGTTTAAAACCCTTCAACTTTTCACCTTTAGAGGACAAAAAGATCAAGCTTCTTAGTAATTACTACAAGCTCCTCCATGACAGGACCTCTGGATACCACCCCAGCCTGCCTTCCAACAACATCACAGTTGCCTGACATTCCATGATAATGCACCCCTTTGAGCTATTATTCAAGCTATTTTTCTCTCAGGAACAATCTCCTCCTCTAGACAAGTCCTGTTTGTCCCTAACACTCACTTTGACCTGAAAAGGCTCCCCAGTCTCCCTCCCCATGCCTCTGCAGCCTCCATTTCGGAGGACACAGCATTACGTCATGTCTGACCCCTGCTCCACTTGCTTGTGATTTTTCCATAGTACAGAGGATACATCTGCTTGCTTGCCTATGTGCTTTCCTACCCTCTCTCCCTCCCTCCCTCCTTCCCTTCCTTCCTTCCCCTCTTCCTCCCTCCCTTCCTTCCTCTCTTCACTTATCAAATATTTACATTTACTAGGAACAACCGTTTTAACAGGCCCTTGAGTACGATGGTCAGCAAATAGAGAAACAGGTTCCTATCACGATAATGCTTATGGTATACTGGAGAAAACTTGTTTCACCAACGATCACACTCTGAACATACAGTTACCAATGGAGATAAGTGCTCTCAAGAAAAGAAATATAGGGAGCTCCCACTGTGGTGCAACAGGATCAGCAGTGTCTTGGGAGCGCTGGGAGGGTGGGTTCAATCCCTGGCCCGGCGCAGCAGTTTAAGGATCCAGCGTTTTGGCTGCAGCTAAGTTTGTGACTGTGGCTCAGATCTGATCCCTGGCCCGGGAGCTTCAAATGCTGCCAGGCAGCAAGCAAGCAAACAAGAAGAAAGAAAGAAAGAAAGAAAGAAAGAAAGAAAGAAAGAAAGAAAGAAAGAAAGAAAGAAAGAAAGAAAGAAAGAAAGAAAGAAAGGAAGGAAGGAAGGAAGAGAGGGAGGGAGGGAGGGAGAAAGGAAGGAAGGAAGGAATACAGTGATGTCAGCATATAAGAAACAA
Source organism: Catagonus wagneri (assembly GCA_004024745.2). Classification (NCBI taxonomy): domain Eukaryota; kingdom Metazoa; phylum Chordata; class Mammalia; order Artiodactyla; family Tayassuidae; genus Catagonus; species Catagonus wagneri. The sequence continues at coordinate 5,265,588 of PVHT020000035.1, read as the reverse complement.
CACATAAAACAGGTATTTAGAAGGCTCCTCAGAGGAAGAGGCTCCTGGCTATGATTTAAAGATACCAGATGCACAGGTAGGTGTGGAAGGAGTGGTAGAGAGTACTGTGGACATAGGCATCAGGATTTATGCAGGGTGGAGAGTAAGCAAAGGGAAAAAAGTAACAGAAAAGCCAGTTGTGCTGCTGTGCAAAAAAGAAACGCATTGAATCAATATGAGAGGTAGGTTAGGGCCCAAGCAGGGAGGCCCTTCTAGGTCAACTCTAAGCATAAAGGAGTTTTTGCTTTATCCTAGAGCAATAGAAGCTATTAATGTGTTTGAAGCAAAAGCAGGGATTTAATTTGATTCATGCTTTGAGGTTTCTATGGTTACAGTGCAGTGGATGGATTGGAGGTGACAGCTATAGTGAATTTAATCAGGAGTGGACCAATGCTGCTTAAATACGGCTCCCCACCTGCTCAAGAGCTAATCTTGAAGAAGGGTTCCTGGCCAGGAAAAAACTCACAATTGTTCCGACTTGTTTCACTTTAAATTTTGGACTACATACCTCGGTAGGCCTCTTGGCAGAACTCAGAAGGGCCATCACGCTTCACTAATCAATTTGCTATTTCAAATGATAAATGACACCTTCTTCCTTCTCCTCAAAATCCAACGTGATCTCCGCATTCTTCTCTCAGTGATAATCTTACTATTTATTTCACCAAGAGTACTGATGGAATCAGAAGAGAATTCCCATTCCTTGCACTGCAAGTCCCAACCAATCTGCAGCCATTCTCTATAACCACCTATTCTGTCTTCCTGCAAAGCATGAACTGCCCAGATGCCAGGTGTGAGGTCAACTCCTCCCACTTGTACATTGAAATCCAGTCCTTCTGGGATACATTAAGAGACCCTCATGGACTTTGCTCCCGTAATTATACTCTCTATCTCTTCAACAGCATCGATGTTTCCATCTTTACCTCATTCTTACTATTTGTATTGTTCCCAGATATATATTAAAGCAAGAGTTCACATTAAATATATATGTGTGTGAATATGAATATATAAAAATACATGTATATATTTATTTCATGTGTACTCTAAATGTATACCTGCCTTGTTGCTATAACCTCTCTCTTTGGCCACTTCTCAATTTTTCTTAACTTCATTTTATGTACAAACTCCTAAGAATCTGTTCACTGGCATTTTGGCAAATACTTAACAGCCAGGTTTGTAAAAAACTCTTTAATGCCTACTTTAAGGTGATGGTCAATTGAATATAGATACTCAGCTTGTAGATAATTTAAAGCTATCAAACCTTACTGTGTGTAGAGTTGGAAAAGAAGCACCTGATAACCCAGTGAGCTCGTAAAAGCTGGCTCCAACATACTATTAGATTTGTCTATACTTAACCATCTCCAAATCTTCTCTTACTATTATTATTTCTTGACTCTACCACAGTCAGGCTTCTATTTCCACGATTCCATCAAAAACATGATTCCTAAGGTCATTAATTCAGCGCTTATTCTACTCCACTTTTCAGCAATATTTGTTTCGATGGATCCCCTTCCTCTTTTTTGAAACAGTGTCCTGTGGTGTCCAGGACTCAGACTTGCCTGGCTCCCCTCCTACCTCGGTGGTCCCTCCTACGCAGTCACCTTTGATGAGCTCTACTTGTTGAGATGTCTCAGGGCTCAGCCCTCTGTAAGGGTTCTTCTCTCTATATACACATTCCTTAAATTAGTTACTTTGGATGGGACAGTGCCACCTCTTTGAGGCAGTTTTGAGAGCTTGTGGAGGCAATTTGGTTCCCATAATAATAAGTCGTTACTGAGGTTTAGAGAGTAGGGGTCAGAAACAGCAACGATCCTGCAGTGTTGTGGAGAATGCTGTACCACAAGGAATTGTCTGACCTCTTGCATGCTTTTCAAATGACTGGCTGGACAACCATGTAAATGAAAAACTCACCTATAATTGTAAAAGAGTCAAAGTTTTTGCACGATCTAAACATGCACCGGGATTTCTAGGATTGCAACCACCATGTAAACTGAAAAAATATTGTATTCTATTGTGTCTACAACTTAACCAAAACATGCTCTTCCTTTTGGATAAACACATCGTAAAGAAACTAGTGCTCATGGTATTTGAATTGTATCAGGAACCTACTTTTAGAACTGTCATACTCACTCATACTCATGATCATTCTCTACGTGGGTACAAGTCACCTAGTTCATTATGACTTCTAGGGTAGATATGCTTAAAAATTTAAATACTGAATGAAATTTACTATAAATTATCCATATAGTTCCTTTATACTAAGGTTAGGATATCATATTGATTCTTTATAAATTATTTTGTGCATAAAATACCTGTAAATTACATTTTAAAAATGTAAAGTGGGCATATAAAAATGTCATAAAACAAGGTGTTGGATCTCACACGATTGAGAATTATTGTCCTAGGAGATCCCATCCGCTTCAAGGCTTTAAATCTATGAAGATAGTGATTCCCAAATTCAGATTACAGCCTAGATCTCTCCTTGACCTCTGGACTCACATATGCAAATACCTATTCAACCTAACTTCCTGGAAGTTTAAAAGGCATCTCAAATTTAAAGTGTACAAAACTGGGAGTTACTGTTTTGGCTCAGTGGGTTAAGGATTGGATGTAGTCTCCATGAGGATGTAGGTTCTATCCCTGGACTCGCTCAGTGGGTTAACGTTCTGGCGCTGCCAACCAGCAATCAAAATGTGACCATATATTTTAAATTGGAAAGCATGGTTCATTCTAGAAAAGCAACAAAACATTATTTCAATTTAAAGAGAAATCTGCTTGGATAATCCACCATACCCCTCTACCATAATTTTTCAAAGGAAATACCTGAACTGTGTTTAAGAATTTTGAAGAGTCTTCTATACTTAATGAGTCTTTCACACCCTTAGGAGATGCAACTAGAGGCCTGGTTAAAATAAACAGCTAGACAACAAATATGTAACTTTGATGCTTGTCCTGTGTTATATAAAACTGCTTCATTTGCTTCTGGCCTACTCTACAGCTGGGTGTAGTTGATTAACCTTGTATTAGACCTATGAGATGGTCTTGTTCTTTAGAACTGTCCAGGAAGAACATATTTCAGGGGAGAAAAAGTAGTTGTAAAATATTTCTGTGTCAGCTTAGAGAACTAAACCTCTGATATTCAACTTTTTTGGTACTTTTCATACCTAATGCTCTTCCTATTGAGTAATACTTAATAATCAATTCTTTTAGGATAAAACATCAATAATTTTTGATACCAGCAATGGTATTCCCATTTTTCCTTTCATAATTCCATTCTTTTTTAAAAACAGCTAAAACTTCTTTTAAACTAAAGTGCCAAATAGCGGCAGAATTATTTAGTGGTTCTCTGCATGAATACTTGACATATTTTCCAAAGTCAACAAATACTTAAAGTCAACAACCAAGTAAGGCTATTAATTGAAAAGCATCTAACTGGAACTGAATTCTCTGAATAGAATGGTCTTGTTTCTCCCTCAATGACATAGGAGAATAAAATTAAAATTGTTAGGTGTTCCTAATACAGGAGATTAAAATAAATGATGAGATAATAATTTATTTTAATAAACTAATGACAATAGACAGTAATTTTATGAAGAAACTCAGTAACAATAACTAGTAATAAGGCATGATGAAGTTTCTGCTTATCCTAATGAATTAAATTGTGACTTCATTGTCCTTATTTCCCTTTGGATATAGAATTCTATCAATTACCATCCATTACTGAAGCTAATTTTTACTATATTGGGATGCTCACTAGAGAAAAACTTCACTCATTCTTTATTTGTCAAACAGTGCAAAACAATTTAGATTATATCAGCTGGTACTGGGTTTATCATGAGAATTATTTCCATACCATGCCAGTATTTTCTAACAGTGGACTACTGTGGTCTCTTTTGAATACAATCAGATGAGTAATGTGGATTAAGCCTGAGTTTTCATGGTTCCAAATAGGTCATTACTGCTCAAAGATCTTTGGATTAATTTCATTGTTTGGCCATTATATCCTAGAGTGCATACTTTCTCCATTTTTTTCAAATCTCCAATTCCAAGCTGACTGTCCTTTCTACAGACAAAGAATTTTATACACATTATTATTTTTAAGTGTATAATATAGATCCCTTCAACTGTCCTTCCTAAAATAGCCCTTTCCTACTGCATAATATCTTGCCCTTTCCTGAATTTTACAGAAATTAGTTCCTCCTTTCCAAGCTGTGGTTGAAAATATATTCCCTCTAGTCCCCCATTTCCAACCTCATTCCTCTTCTGATTCCTTCTCCTCTGCCAATAAGCCTTCCCTTCAACCTAATCCAGTCAATGAGCAAGTTATCACTACCATTTTCATTATGATTCTCCAAAGCCTTCAAAGGTTCCCCAGCATCTCTAAGTTGTTCTAATATCTTGTCAAGGCAATCAAGATTTTCACCATAGTGACCTTAAATGGTTTTTCCATAATTCTCCCCAGAACAGTATCTTAGCTTCTGCTAGGCTGATTGACTCACCCTTCTCAAGTATGGTTTAATCATTACCTTCCCTGAATTTTTACAGTGTTGTGGACTTTGCTTAAATGACCTTATTCTTTCTTCATCTGCCTGATTTTCAAGGCTCAGGTCAAATTCTGTCTTCTCTGTGAGGCTTCTCTTATTGTCTTAGGTTACACTGAATCTACCCTTCTCTGACTCCCTATAGTTTTCATAAATCAACTCTTAGTTCAACAGTCCATTAAAAACTATTTTTAATGTACAACTGCATCCTTTCCTTTGAGTAACCAACATAAACAACCAGCCAACAAGTTAACATCTACCTAGCACTCACTTGTCAGTCACTCTGTTGGGCCTGGGGAATATAAGAAAGAATAATGTTTATTTTATTTACTCAGAATTCTTGATAGAATGCATCTCTCAGATAATAAAAATATTTATTGAATAAATGAGTAAAATATCATCAATAGACCTGCTATTATAAATGACCACTACTCAAAATACTGTAGAGTTGCTACATATACAGATAATACCACACAAAAGGTCATGTAAGAACTGGAAGATTCTGTGATTTCAATCCCAGGTATTGATTATTTTGAAAGTAAAACCAACCACCAATTTCAAAATCATGTTTCTTAAAAAAATACATCTCAGTGTCCCCACTATTGCCTGTACATCTGAAAAGCAGGTAGAAATCTATGATTTACAACACAGTGAGCAATACATTACTAACAATTACTCTTATCCAAGGTTTTCAAACTCCAAAAACATACCTTATGAGAAAGCACATGAATGTCAAAACTATATAAACAAAGGAGAAAAACAAAACGACTTTTTGAGAACATATACACATTTCTATACATGCAGTAGTTTCACTACTCAAACACATTCAAATTATTTTATGACCCATTAAAACTCTGTTCTACATACCTGTCCAGTCTCCTACTATTTTAAGGTGGACCCCAAATGTTGCTTTGGTTTCAGTAGGACACTGAAAAAGAGTAAACAAATGCTAGACTCAATTCTGAATAATAATTATTACTGCAGTGTGGGTTAGTTACTACTTTTATTCTCATAGCAAATCTCCAAAATCAATAGCAAATAGAAAGGGATGGACTAAAAAAATCTATACTGATGCTCCTTAATAGGAGAAAAAAAGTAATGTTAACCAGTCAGTAAGACTATATATATATATACGTATATATGTATATATATATATATATATATATATACACACACACACACACATGCACACACACACATGGTTTTTCCTAAAAACCTATATGTATTTATATAAAACAAAAAATATACGTAGTCTAAAACTGCCAGTATATTAAAGCTAACCACAAATCTTTCTAAAGTATCTTTTGAGTTAAAATATTTGAGGACACAGCTTTTAACCACAAAGGAAGAAATGGAGACTAATGATTTTAATGTCTTTTTCTCTGCAGATACTGTTATACACTTCACATCCTACTAAATTTTAGAGAAATGAAAAGAAAAATCAATGTGACCTGAATTTCCTGTGTTCAATAAGAAACTCCCACTAAAAGAGTTTTATTTCATTTGCTCCCTAATTCTCAGCAGAAATCTTCAGTAAATCTGGAGTAAATGAGGGTACCTGGGGAGGGGAGTAAGTTGTGGTACTAGAGGTAAGAAAGAGTGTCTGTGGTCCCATGTTTAGGAAATACATAAAAAGCCACATAGTAAAAATGAGAATAAATTTTTTATTTCAGGATAAGAAAATACAAAATCTCTTTATATCTGACAGAATCTCAATCCCTCTCTACCATTCTAAAATTCTCAAAAATGAGTTTTTTTATAACCCAATTGGTGGTACTATCTGATCTGAATTGATGGGATGGTAATGAGGGGAGGCTAATACTTCTGTATAAACTTTTATACAGAAGTATTTTCCTACAGAAACATCCATTTGTTTAAGAATGCTGCCTCATATCTTGCTAGAGATCTTATGGAATACATTAAGTATGCATACCTTTTAAAATCCTCGAAATTCTGAATTCTGAAAATACACCTAACATAAGAGTTATGGGTAAGGAATCAAGTACACGTGACTGCCCAGTGTTCACCGAATACGGTGTACCAAAGGCAACGCTAAGTGCCTCATTTCTAAAAGTTCGCAGTGACCCTGGAGAGTAGTATTTTATGGTTAAGGAAATTGAGTGAGATTTAAAAATATATAAACTTGTCCAAGATCATACAACCAGCAAAAAGACAAGACAGAGTCTGGATACAGGTCTGTCTGATTACATACTTAACTGTTTCCACTAAAGCAAAGGCATGGAAAAGGTGGAAAGACTGTATGAAAAATCAAATGGAGTAGGGGAAAAGGGGATTTGTTGAAAATGAGAAGAATCAATTTACAACAATATGAATTAAGAGGAAATATGGGCTGAGGCTGAAGCACAGATTAAAGAAAATGGCAGTGGCTCTGAAGACCCTGTGATAAAGAATGGATGCCTTAAAGCAAGTAGAAGATCCTCAAACTCGCTGTGTTGACCAATTAACACAGGTCAAATAAGATGCTCTAAAGGAAGGTGAAGACACCACTGACATCTGTGAACAACTCATCCAAAAAGAAAGAGAGCTTGGAAATCAATGAAAACACTAAACTAAAAGTTAGGTATTAGCCATTTATCCATGACGAATCACAGACGAAAAAGCACATCTTCAGGGTTGAGAATTATAACATGGACTTTCCAAGATACTATTCCACAATCAATGTTTCCAATAGGAGTATTACTACTAAGAGTAGCTTAAAATACTAAAATAATGCAAAATACTATAAAATTATATTACTTAAACATTATATCATTAAAATATTATTTTCTTTATAACTGAGACTCTAATATTTAATTATTTAATTTACATTCTCATTTTTAATAACTCCAGGATCAGTTTTTAGCATTAGTAAATCTCCAAATAAGATGATGTGATCAGTAAAAACCACTCATCACTTTCACTTCATACTGCTTAAGGTTGACGAGAGTCTCTACACAGTCAACGCTGCAGCTCCAGAAAGCAAGAATTCCAACAGAATTCTAAGCCAGGGGTCTGACTCTCCACTTGTCTCTTGATGTCTCCCTTAATGTAAGCTAAATCTTAGGTTAGGAAAAGAAGATCTAAGCCAAGACAACAGAATAGGGAGCAAGGTGTTAGCACGTTTGAGTGTGCAGCTGGCTTGACTTAATCTTATAATGTATTCTAAAGGAAAAGGTATATTTTGCCAAATATTCATATCTGTTCTAATTCAGTGCAGACACTGTAAAAGATAATTACATAGGATGTTTACCATTCCCTCAGGTCTTGTAGGAACCTATAAACCTCCTTCTTCTAAGCACTAGCCGAATGTATCAGGATAGCTTTTAAGGCTGATCTGGTTGTGAACAGATAAAACACAGCATTGTTTCTCTCAAACTCTTGGGAATGATATCGTTATAAATTACCAGTTTTTCTTCAAACTAGCTAGGAATTAAGAAGACAGATTTTAACAGAGCCTTTACCCAATCAGATAGCTGTGAACTGGAAGAGGGCCTACACAGAATAGCACACAGAATGGCTTCAGCATGTGTGGTTTGAAACATTGAATGAAAATCTTATGAACGGAATTTAGTAGCTTTGCACAAGCAATGTTCAGATTCACTAACGTTTAAAGCACAGTGTAGTGATTATTTAATATTTTACTATCTTTTAAAAAGTGTTTATATGCAAATTTCATTTGGTTACAATATCAAAATTTATTCTATTTTTAAAAAATAAAAGTGTTACAAAACTTCTCAAAGGGAAGAAATAATAAAATATTTATGTCTATGGCTATCTTGTTTCTCTTAGAATATTAATAAAAATATGCTATGACAAATTTTCAATTAAAAACATTGCAGGGTAACATGTGGAGCTAAGTTCACGTTAAAATAAAAACAGATATTAGTGCTTTTCTCTATACGCAGAAATACAATGAAGAGAATATATAATACACTTAAGAATATTAACTTCTGGGGAGTAAAATGGAAGACAGAAAATAACTCATTTTACACACATCAATTTTTTAAAATGTATTATTAGGCTTTTTAATGTTTATTACTTTAAATGTTTAATTTGAAATATAAACATTAAAACATTTTTAAGTCTTATTTTAGTCTCCCTAAGTTTCCTAGATGAAAAGAATGGAATTTGACTAATGCTGACCTTAACATAAATATCAGAATATTAGCCGCCTAGTTTAAAGAGAAGAAAATAAAGTGACAGAATTTGCAAAAGACCTGGAGGAATGTGTACTTTGATATCCTGGAGGAAAACAACCTTTTCCTGCAACTTATTTCTCCAAAATGGCATTGGGTTTTTAATGTGTTCAAATGACTAATGATTTTATAATAGTTCCACAGAAATATAAACAGATATTACATAATCATCTTACATTTGAGAACAAAATGTAAAAGTGATGTCACTGCATAAGGATTTATTCCACATGGAAAATAAGTTTAAAAGCCACAATGTGTTTGTTTTTAAATCAAGAGCTTTGCAGTAACAAAAATAATTCTAAAATGGATGTTACTATATTAAATATTACATTTTAAAAATATATTATATTTTCAATGTAACAAATTTGTTAAACCAGAGAAAATTATCACAGAATATGATGTTCTTTAATCTTTATTATCAGGCCTTTCTTTTTAACCGTTTTCCAAAGCTCTAGTTTCACATTTTCCATGCCTGCTACACTATTTCCACCTGAAATTCACTCTAAATGTAATATATCTAAAATTGCTCTTATCTTATTTCCCAAATTATCTTTTCCTAATCCCCCTAGGTCTAGACATAGAACCTACATCCTACCAGAACAAAGAATCAGAACTCAGAATAATACCAAGTATTTCTCTTCCTACCAGCATTCAATCAATGTTCAAGTCCTTTCAAATATTACCAACAAAAATGTCTGATCACAGCAATCTTCTATTGATTAACCTTTTGTGTCCTCCCATGGAAAAACAGGCACATTCTTTTTTTCCTACAGTCTATGACCAATCATTTGCTCCAAATTTTTTCCAATTTTATATTCCATTGTCCCCCTTTGATTCACTCTAATCCAATTAATGCAGCATGGATCAACTAGTGTATTTTCTTGTCTCTTCATTTCCCCACTGTCTACTCATGTTGAATGACTTAATTCCTATTTCTCATATTGAACACTAGGAATTCTTTAAGGCTTATATCAAATGCCACTACTTTCATAAAGAAATCCTGATTTCACATGCTACAAAAATTCCTCACTTCCCTGAAATTTCAAATTACTTGCCTTTTATGCCATTCATTACTGTCTAACTCTTAAATTTTGTGTAATTTTTTTCCTGTGTTAATATGCTATAAGTGTCTTGAGATCAAGTACTATTTCCAACTATTTCTATCATATATCCCACAGCATCTTACCCTTAATAGGTATGGATCCAAATATCAGTTAATGAGATACTAGAGAATTAACCTGAGAATGAATAGGACTTCAACAATGGGCAATTTTTCTACCGTTCATTCAAACATTCAACAAATATGTATTGAGTATTAAAAGGTTTCACAGACTATACTAGGAGCTCATAGAACTTCACAAATGAGGACTATTCTAAAGGTAAGAAGCAATAAAGAGCCAGGAGCATAAAATCCATCAAATTAATACAACATGACTCTAAACATTTTGAAAAATATCACATTCCAATATTGACTTGTTTACTTGAAGGAAAAAATTAGTGTTTACTTGTATATTTGCATGAGAAATACACTCTGTGTTAAGCAGAAAGATCCTGGAAAAGTATGAAAATGAGATTTTTCTACTTCAATGGCATGTGTGCATTTATCACAATTCCCTCAAAAAACCAAAACACTAAAATATTGGTTTAGGAATATAAAATACAGCTGACAATATCAACAGTAACACAGGGAATGACAACACCAATGGAGAGGTGTCAACATCTTTTGAAAGATGAAATGTGATTTGGGAACTGACTGAAAAAATAACCGAAGCTGAAATTCCTCTACCTTCGAAAAGGGGATTACCCGGACAGACAAGCCCATCTTTCCCACATGACATCGGGAAAACTCGGGTCTCAGAGATAATAGAAGAAAGCTGGGGCTGGGCTTACAATTTTAAAAACGGAATGGGGTTCTCCTGTAGCATAGAGGGTAAAAGACCTGGTATTGTCACTACAGAGGATAGGCTCAATGCTGTGGCATGGGTTGGATCTCTGGCCCTGAAACTTCTGTATGCTGTGGGTGTGGCCCCCCCAAAAAAGTTAAGAAAATAATTTACAAAAGGAAGAATCATGCCTATGTCTGTATATGGAACAAACTGACCCCTGGATGCACTTCACCCCAAGCACAAGCCAGGCAACTACGCCCCCACAAACCCAAAGACAAGTAGGACAAGAAGAGGTGGGGCAGAAAAGGCTCAAGATGCAGGAATATACTATACTATGGAAAGTAGGGCTGAGATGTTATTCATTCGCTCAGAAAACATTTAATGAAAGCAGACTAAGTGCCATCACATATTCATATATCCAAAACTAAGCTCTACAAATTCTCATCAGAACCTGCTCTCTCCACAGCACCAACCCCGTTAATATAGAGCCAGTTGCTCAGACCAGGAAAACCACAACTTGACTGTTGCATTTCTTTCACATCACATACCCAGTCTACCAAGAAACCCTGCTAACTTTAACTTTCAAATGTATTAAGAATCTGACACTTCTCACTAGCTCCACTGTCATCACGCTGGTCCAAACACCATCACACTCCAACTGGATGACCACAACAGCCTCCTAACTGGTCTCTCTGCTTCTGCTGCTTCTTCTCTTCATCTAATTGTAACACAGCAGCCACAGTGACCCTGTGACAAAGTAAGCCAGATCATTCGCTTCCTCTACCCAAAGTCCTCCAATGGCTCCTTCCTCATTCAAAGTAAAAACCAAAGCCCTTGCAATGTCATATGAAACCTACACAATCTAACCCCTCAGGATTTCTCTGACTTTATCTTCTATCATTCTTCCTTTTCCTCAGTGTATTCCAGACACATCCACCTCTGACCTCCCCTTTTCACACACACACACACACACACACACACACACACACACACACACACACACAAATCAGTAGATATCAACTATAACTCAAGGTGAAAACTGCCTGATTTCTAAACAGAAAAAATAACATGATCTGATTTTCATTTTCAACTAATCACCCTGGCTGCTTATTAAGATTAAACAATAGGTGAGAATAAGGGCAGGGCAGACAGATGGAGATCAGTCAGGAGGCTATACAGATGGTAGTAGAATCCACAGGACCAGGGTGGCAGTTGTGGAAATGGTGGACAATTTTGAAGGTAGAGCAAAGAAAATCTGTGAGGGAATTATTGACTATATATATATTTTTTTAAATGAAGAAAGTCGAGAATGATGTCCAGATTTTCAGCCCTAGCAACCTGGACAACTGAGTTGGCAAAAAATGAAATGGAAGAAGATGCTGGGTGGAATAGGCTGGAAGACTGAAGACTAGTTCACTTTTAGACATGTTAATTTAAGATATCCATTAGACATCCAAGTGGAGTTGCTGGTAAACAACTGGATATGGACAACTGGAATTTCAGAGCTGGGGCCCGGGCTAGAAATATAAATTTGGGAGATGATAACATACAGATAAATCAGTAAAGACTAGATAAGATCACCACAGAAATGAATTTAGCTGGAGAGGAAAAGGAGTTCAAGGAATGGACACTGGACTGTTCTGATATTTAGATGTCAGGGTATGACAAGGAACTGCAAACAAGGACCAGAAAGTATCCAGAAACCTAGAAGAAAAACAAGGTGAGTGGCGATCCTGGAAGCAAAATGAAAGCAGTGTCAATAAAGCAAGTAACCAGCTGTGTAAAATGGTACTGAGAGGTCAACCCTTTTGAGCACCAGTAAATAACCTTGGACTTAGCAATAACACGGTCATTGTTGAGTGGGAAGGGCAGAATTTGGTGGATTTTAGAGAGAATAAGAGGAAAGGACTTTAAGAACTGAGAAATGTGGCAGTAGCTGAAAGAAGATGTTAAGTCAAGAAAGGAGCTTTGATTTATCATTTTCTGTTTGGTACCCTGGTAAAAGCAGGCATCCAAAACTACCAATTGAATAAATCAAGTTTAATATTAAACAACAGCTTCACTCAGAATACTTAAGTTCATATTTGCTGTGAAGGCTCACATTAGGCACCAAAGGAATATTTTCTTTTCTCCTGGAAGAAAGTCAAACTAGAACTGTTAGATAATGTCTAATTTCCAGAGAATTCAGATGCCCTGTTAAGTTTCCTGAACACTGGTGACCTTCTGGAGCAACTTCCACCACTGTGTCTGCTCTCTGATTAAGACACATGGTTGACTTGCTAATCTATCATCTATCCCAGCTGAGTTCTAAGCCGTCCAAGCAAAAGATTTGTGAAACCCTAGAGAAAAGCAGTTTTTAAGAGTTAAATAGATGAGATCAAGATCCAAGAGCAAAACAAATGATGCAGACTTCCTGGTTATATGTAAACCCATGGAATTAAATAAATAATAACAAAAGTAATTTGCCAGTCTTAAGAAATCCATGGTCATTCTTGTCTGGTTTTCATTGAAAACTGGAAAGACTATTCCCAAAGAGACTGGTTGAGAGATTAAAAACAAAAAGCAGAAAAATGACGGCAAGTGCAGGAATGCTATGTAAGAGTGCAGACAATAACAAACTAACAACTAGACTTTCCTGTGACTCATGGAAAAATATGTGAAATCAGGTTCTCCAAGCTTAAAAATAATGAATCACATAACGTAGAATACAGATGTCAGGAAAGCACATGTGTGTTTCTGAATAAAAATAATAATGGAAGGATACAGAGATATTTACGCACACTTCAATGACTACTATAAAAAGCAGATTCTACATTTTTTCTTTATTTGAGAATCCATGAAAAATAAACATAATTAATATCACCTCAGTTAAACACTACTAAGAGATGTTACATTCTGCAATAAGCAGTAGGTTTTATGCTTTCTTAAATCTGTACTTTTTAAAATCTCCTCTGATTTGCATATCTAAATTAGACGAGAGCATACATTAATAGATTTGTTCCAGTAGAAAATCTAAACTTTGATAATTACAGTGAACAGCTAGAAAAAACTTTTAGAGATCTTCTACATAGTCAAAAAACAAAATGAAAAATCTAGCCAGGTTTTAAGCTAATAAAGGTCTAAAGAAGGAGAAGAATCAGAAAACCTGAACTTCGGTTCCAACTTTGTCAAGTGTGTTACTGGGTATCTTAGATCCTTTAAACAATTTATGCTTTAGATACCTCCTTCCCCCAACAACCACCAAGAAACAAATAAATCTGGTGTTTGAAACTACAAATTTTTAAAGTTCAATGAATCTAGATAAACTAGAAATTGTATGTGTCTCAAATTTTTTAAGTATTAAAAAGAGAATTATCTTGTAATTCCCTATTACAAAGTGGGTTAAAGGATCCAGTATCTCTGTGACTCAGATTCAATCCCGGACCTGAGAACTTCCATATGCTGTGGGGGAAGCCATTAAAAATAAAAAAAATTTTAAAAGAAGGATCTCATAAAAGGTATATTTTAATATACATTTCATATATTTATAGGTATATAATTTAAATATATATTTAAATACATCTATTTAAAGTGTTATCTGTCGTAGAAATTGGTGCACTATTCAGGTCTTCCTCCCTTCCCCTTCTTGCTAATTTCCAGGATCAAAACCCCCATTTCTCCAATCTCCCTGCTGCTGAAAGTGTTGCCTGCTGAGAGCTCATTACTGAGACCCTCCCCAGGAACTGCCATCCACAGAAGAAAACCTCCCCAACCCAGGTCTAAGCATCAAATCCGAGAAATATAATTGGGGAGTACAAAGATCTGTCCTTCTGGCTTCAAGATAGCCCTGAACTATCATTTTACCTGCAGAGCTCCTGTCTGACCTGCTGAGGCCTCTGCTGAGACCATATCACAGTTCAAACTCTGCCTTGTCTTCTTAGCCTGTCACCCCTTACCAGTGTTGCCTAAGTACACTCCCCAACAAATCTCTTGCATGCATACTTCCACTCCCGGTCTGGAAACGCAACCGGAAACATCATTCATGCTAAGAGCTAGTCCACAAGAGGCAAGTCATCAGTCCCTCAAGTGGCTATTTCTAAACCAGTCTATGGCCAGAGTTTAGTCAGTTATTGCATGTTGAAGAATGAAACAAAATAAAAAATTCAGTTTAATCCTATTTTGATTATCCAGCCTTTATTGGAAATAAAAAGCATAACAGCTTCTAACTGACTGAGGATTTACTGTATGGCCAAGCACCACGCTTAGCATTTGATTATATTTTTAATTCATATTCACAGCTCCTCAGAGAAGTTCCTGTTATTTTCCTTGTTTTATAAAGAAGTAAACCAAAGGTAAGTATGTTAATGATCTTGTCCAAGGTCATAATACTAATAAGTGGGAGATCCAGGTCTCCAGCCCCAGTTGTCCAGGATTCCAAAATCTATATTCTAATACTACACAATGCCTTCTGATCTCCATCAGCCTCTGTCAGCAAATATGTGCCTGCTGGCTACACCCTGAGAGAAAGCAGGTGCTATAGCAGAAAATAATCACACCTTCCTAGAAAAGCCCATTAAGTTAGCATGCCTTCCTGGTGTAGCAAAGTCAAGGTCAAGTAAAAGAAGTGTTGAAGCACTTTAAGTAATGAAAACTCCAACCTTTGGATTTCTAACTAAATCAGCACTCAAAACTTAGCTTTACTTTGACTGAAATTATGAAAAATACTAGGGTGCCTCTGTGCCTTTTTGTCATCCCAACTTTTCGCATTTTCAACTGTAAAAGCTTAATCTCCATTTTAAAAAAATGAGATGAAATTCAATCTACTGAATTTGTGATCAATGTATATTTTATAGACTGGATTTTTCCTTACACTGGCACAGTATATTAAAATAAGTATTAGACTTTTCTAGAAGGAGAATTTATTTGCCTTTCAACCCTCCACAATATTACAAGAGCTTAGTGGTGTGAAAAATCTAAAAGTTTCAGGTGCATGTTTCTCTTAAAAACACATTTTCTGGTTTCAGTAAATTTCTCCTTTAAATGCTAATTTTTGTTGTTGTTGTTGACTCCAAAAAGTATGTCCAAAAGCAATAGGAGTTTTAGAAATATGAATGCCTTGAACATGGCTGGGCAGTGAGGCAGAAGAAAGACAGGGCAGAATATCTAACAACACATTGTTTCAGCCAGGAAGGTCTCTGTTTATGCCTCACCTGTGCCATTGACTAGTTGTGTGTTATTTAGTATCTCTGCGTCACATTTCTTTTCTGCATCATATAGAGTTAATAATGCATATCTCATAGGAATACAGGAGAATTGATTAATATAACATCTTCAAAGGTTATGAAGGACCCTCTTAGGTATTTAATTAGTAGGGACTATTATCCTTGACAAAGATGGGGTGTGTACTCAATTTTAGAGGGAATCATCATATAAGAAGTTACTTTGTTTTGCTTTGTTTTATGTCAAAGGAACACTTAAGGGAACTATCCAGTGAAAATATTTGAAAAGCATGCATTTTACAGGTAAGTGCCAAATAAGTAATTGGACAAAAAGAAGGAAATGACAGGAAAAGACAGTAAATTAACACAATAACATAATGTAAAAGTTAGCTTAGAAATGTTTTTGCTTTACTCAAATTCATTCCCAGGCAGCAGTAAATTAACACAATAACATAATGGAAAAGTTAGCTTAGAAATGTTTTTGCTTTACTCAAATTCATTTCCAGGCAGCAGTAAGTCTGTTCCTTCTTATGAAAAAAAGAAATGCTATAAAATTTGGTTGTGATGATTTACGTACACCTATAATTGTAATAAAATTCATTAAGTAATTAAAAAAAACAAAACCAAAAAAAAGTGCAGATACCAAGTACTGACTACCAACCATTTGACGAAGGCTTTATTTTTTTTAATTTTTAATTTTTTTTGTCTTTTTAGGGCATCCAAGCCGAGTCTGTGACCTACACCACAGCTAACGGCAACACCAGATCCTTAACCCACTGAGCAAGGCCAGGGATCGAATCTGTGTCCTCATGGATGCTAGTCAGGTTTGTAAATCACTGGGCCATGGCAGAACTCCATAAAGAACGTTTTAGACAATATTTTATTAAACTTATAATGACAAGATCCCTTCCAGTGAAATATCATCAGCACTTATTTTGCAGATGATGGAACCAAGGCTTAGAGGGCTCCAGAGCGCCACTCACAGACAGAACTAATAAGTGACAGCTGTGAATGAATTCTAAAATTCATGTCCTGAAGGAGTTTTTTTTTCTGTCTCTGAATTACAAGAGAGGGAGACGGTAGGGTGTCGGAATGTTTAGCTGGGAAGCTCATTACCTCATGGTCACCTGTTGGCTGCTGCATCTCCATTCATCCCACCTCTCTTCAAGGCAGAAAGAGAGATAATAATAGTGATGAAAATAGATAAGTACAAAGGTCTAACCATGATCCAGAACTTCTCTACCTGAACTACCACATCTACTTCTAAGAACAACTATATAAGTTGAGGGACCCAGCACCGGAGTGGCGGCGGCAGCGGTGGCGACAGCAGCGGCAGCAGCAGCCGCCCCTCAGCCAAATATCAGGCCCCTCCAGACCCAGGCGCCCCAACAAATTCCTAGAGGACCTGTGCAGCAGACTCTCGAGGATCGAATCTTCACTCCTACTGTCTCGGCAGTGTACAGCATGAAGCATAAAGAACCGGAACCTTAGTGAGTCTATACAGGTCAGAGTTTTAAAATATAATTGAGAGGACCGGAAGATGGTGGAATAGAAGGACTGGAGCTCAACTTCTCTCCCCAAAAACAGAAAAACTACAACCAAATGCTGAGCAACCTTCAACCAAATGGACTATAAACTTCCCAAAAAGATATTCTGCTCCAGAAGACAAAGAGGAGACCACATTAAGAGGTAGGAGGGGCGATAGAAGCAACCCTACACCTCCGGGTGGGGAGCCCCACAGACTGGAAAGTAACTGTATCACACAGACTCATCTACAGGACTGAGAGCTCTGAGCCCCACATTCAAACCCCACACCTGGGGATTTGGCACAAGGAGAAAGAGCCCCCGAAGCATCTGCCATTGAAGGCTAGCGGGGCTTGTGTGCAGGAGCTCCACAGGACTGGGGGAAACAGAGACCCCATTCTTGAAAGGCACACACACACTTTCACGTGCACTGGGTCCCAGGGCAAAGCAGTCTCCACAGGAATCCGGGTGGAACCTGACTGCAATTCTTGGAGGATCTCCCAGGAAAACAGGGGTGACTGTGGCTTGTTGTGGGGGAAGGGCATCAGAGGTGAAGCTCTCAGGAATATTCAACAGCCCGCATTTCCTTGGAGGTGGCCTTACTTGGGAAAATCTTGTCCCTGCCATCAGTGCTGAGAAGCCTCAGGCCAAACAACAATCCAGGTGGGATCTCAGCCCCACACATCAGTAAACAGGCTGCCTAAAGACCCCTCAGGCACACAGCCAGCCTCTAATCTCATCCAGAGACAAAGCCCCACCCATCAGAGGGAGAGGAATCAACCCCACCTACCAGTGAGCAGGTATCACTCCCTCCCATCAGGAAGCCTACAGCAAGCCCCCTCCATACCAACTTTAGCCACAGGGGAGGCAAA
>PVHT020000035.1:5174418-5240444 GCA_004024745.2 Catagonus wagneri | reverse complement strand
GGATAGAAAGCCCAGAATTAAATCCACACATCTATAGTCAACTAATCTATGATAAAGGAGCCAAGAATATACATTGGACAAAAGACAGCCTCTTCAATAAGTGGTGCTGGGAAAACTGGACAGCTGCATGTAAAACAATGAAACTAGAACACTTCCTAACACCATGCACAAAAATAAACTCAAAATGGATTAAAGATCTAGATAGAAGACCAGATACTATAAAACTCTTAGAGGAAAACATAGGCCAAACACTCTCTGACATAAATGACAGCAACATCTCAGATCCATGTGTCAGAGTAAGGACAATAAAGAGAGAAATAAACAAATGGGACTTAATTAAACTTCAAAGTTTCTGCACAGCTAAGGAAACCCTAAATAAAACGAAAAGACAACCCACAGAATGGGAGAAAATATTTGCAAATGATTCAACTGACAAGGGATTCATCTCCAAAATTTACAAACAGCTCCTACAGCTCAACACCAAAGAAACAAACAACCCCATCAGAAAATGGGCAGAGGATCTAGGCAGATAGTTCTCCAAAGAAGACATGCAGATGGCAAATAAACACATGAAAAGATGTTCAACATCACTCCTCATTAGAGAAATGCAAATCAAAACCACTGTGAGGTACCACCTTACACCGGCCAGAATGGCCATCATCAAAAAGTCTACAAACGATAAGTGTTGGAGAGGGTGTGGAGAAAAAGGATCCCTATTACACTGTTGGTGGGAATGCAAATTGGTGCAACCACTGTGGAAAACAGTATGGAGATTCCTCAGAAAACTCAAAATAGAATTACCATTTGATCCAGCAATCCCTCTCCTGGGCATCTATCCAGAGGAAACCATGACTCGAAAAGACACATGTACCCCAGTGTTCATTGCAGCACTCTATGCAATAGCCAGGTCATGGAAACAACCTAAATGCCCATCGACAGAGGAGTGGATAGGGAAGATATGGTACATACACACAATGGAACATTACTCAGCCATTAAAAGGAACGAATTACCAACATTTATGGCAACATGGATGGACCTAGAAATTATCATGCAAAGTGAAACCAGTCAGACAATTAGACAGCAACACCCAATGCTACCGCTTACATGTGGAAACTAAAAAGACACAATGAACTTCTTTGCAGAACAGACAATGACTCACAGACTTTGGAAAACCTTGGTTTTTCAAATAAGACAATCTGGGGGGTGGGGGGATGCACTGTGGGTTTGGGATACAAAATCTGTAAAATTGACTTGTGATGATTTATGTACACCTATAATTGAAATAAAATCCATTCTGAATTATAAAAAAAGGAAAAAAAATAATAAATTTCATGCCCTTTGTGCGAATATTTATTACACTTTACCTCACATATAATTTGTCTCTCTTCCTCAGCTCTCTCTCCTACATCCAGGCCTGCTCTTTTGTCCATTCCCTACATTTCCTTCTTCCCTTTTTCTTTTCCTCCTTTCTGTGCCTCAAGCCAGCAACAGGGTTTTCAGAGCCTTCATCCAATCAGCTTTCAGGAGGCAGATTAGGCCACACAGAACATTTGTATAAAGTCCTTCAGGTTCTACACATCACTTCATTTCTTTATCCCATGAAAGGATCCTAGACCAACTGAAAGAGGTTAGATCTAGGGGATCTAGATCTTAGATCCTCTGTTCTATTCATTGTGTACCATAGGTGAAAAGTTCCTGAACTTTCTGTTTTGAGAGAGCATATAAGTTTTCAGTGACAGAATGTAAACTAAAAAGTAAACTATCTTTGATTTTGTGGAAGCTGGGTGATGGGTATGTGGGAGTTCTTATACTAGTCTCAGTTTAGTAAAATTTTATTTGCATAACTTAAGCACATATTTAAACATTTGGTCCCTGACTCAGTTACTTTTGTTAGAAGTGGAATAAAATCATAACCCTCATCATCGATGGGAAAGATTAAATAAATTACAGTACTTTCCTACTGTGAAATATTGTGTAGTCATTAAAAAGAATGAGACAAAAATAGTAACATGGAAAGCTGTCTATGATATATTGTTGGGTAAAAGAGAAAATTATAAAACAAATCATCCAGCAAACAAATACCAAATGACTATATATGCCAAAATACACAGGAAAATATTTAAAGCAAAACATACCAAACTTGAGAAAAGGATTGAGGAGTGGGGTATATGAGGAAAATCCAATGTGATCTTATATACTTGTTAATTATTTTATATAATGTGCTCATACCATTTGCATAGTGCAAAAAAAAGTTACACAATGAGTGAAAAATACTTTGTAATAATATTATTCCCCCATTACTTATTCCATTTTATTTTTCTGACTTTTTATATTCTTTTTCCTCCTCCATAGAGAGCCTGGGTGCCAAATACACTTCTTCTCTAAATATTTTCTTATGATTCCACCTCAACTCAGAGAAAAACCTTTTTTCCTCAAGTTTAATCTCGCTACAGAAAATCATACACATATTATATATCTTGGAATATACTTCATTAAAGGAAGAGTGCAGATATCTAAGAAATTTTTTGCATTTTGAACCAAGGTTTAAAAAATTAAATATACTACTTCCTCAAATTCAAAGTTGTAGAAAACAATAAATAGTTACAAAGTCTCCAAATAGAGAATTACATTTCTTCATAAAAAGATGGCTTACTTGAACATTAAGGATATTGTGATAGCCTTGAATGATTTTTAGAATGAGGTAGAACACACACACAAAAGAAAAAGATGCATTTCAATCCAAAACTTTTTAAAATCAAAAAACAAGTTTCTTACCATTGTGAGGGTAAATGGATGATTTTCTAATGCAGACACACTGGGACAATGTAGAATAATATACTAAAAAGAAATAAACAATTTTTAAATGACCAAGAAAGAAGTTCAAATATTCCAGTGAAGCTAATTTTCAAAAAAAATAATGGCAATAAAGGGTATTTTAAAAGTTGCTAGACACTGACTCACCTGACCAGGTCTTGCTTTAAAATTTTCTTTGACCATTCGAATTTCCATGACATCTGAGGGATGACTTATGACCGAGATGATGGTGACTGGCTTATTGCTCCGGATACACCTATAAAGTCTTTCAGCACAATATAGGCACAAAGGTCCAGAAATCCAAAGCCAGGTCTAAAAGAGAATTTTTGAAATATACTTTAAGAAATACTTGTATGAATCTTTACATCCTGCCCAACTGCTTATTTGACACATTATAGTAACAATACAGTAATTCAAGTTTAATCTATATTTTAAATAACAAACTGTAAAGAAAAATGAGTAAAAAAAACAGTGAATGCTAACTGCAACTTACTCAAACAAGAGTAAAGTATAAAATAAAAGGGAAAATAAGGCCAAAATCTACCCCCAAGCCATTGCCAAGGCTACCATAACTACCATTAACACGTAAGCATACATTGTTTTTTTTTAAAATTTTATTGGAGTATGGTCGCTTTACAGTGTTGTGTTAGCTTCAGATGTATAACAAAGTGATTCAGTTATACATGCACATATAATCACTCTTTTTCACATACTTTTCCCATATAGGTTCTTATAGAATATTGAGTTCCCTGTGCTATACAGTAGGTCTTTGTTGGTTATCTATGTTATATTTAGTAGTATGTATATGTTACATACTTTGTTTCATATGCTCTTCTGTGCAACAAACATGCATAATATACAACATCTTTCTCTAAAAAGAGAAAAATTAAAAGCTCACATAAATATGAAGGTGATTTTAGAACAAAATGTACCAAATATTTGTTTAAAAAAAACCCTAGATATGTATATTGCATATAATGTATATGCATAATGAAAATATAGCAAATATATATTCAATGTAAACTATGTATATGCAATATGTTTTAAAATATGAGATATACTATGCATGTTGTTCACAACTTACTTCTGCATAATATAACACATACAGAAGATACTATTTAGAATTTGGAAACTACAACAATTTGGCATGTGCGCTGGAGAGACAGTACTGATTCCAGGATAACCGCATAGCCTGCGTGGCCAACCTTTCTCCTATAACTGCACATTGTATCTCCCTCAACACCCGGAAGCCTCCAACCCAAACCAATTTTGATGGTCACTTTTTTCAACCTTATTTACAGAGTTATTCCAGAACTTCCTCCTTCCATGAAGACAGAGCACACGTCTTCTTCACATTGAGATTGAAACTGTGTGAAGAGTAAGCGTCTCAGGACAAGCTCAACTTTGGGTAAGTCCCTTACCCTTGGAACATCAGATCATGCATTAGTAAAACAGTAGTCATAATACCCACCCTCCTTAATATGTAGCATCGGGTGAAGCCCAGAAAAGCTCTGAAGATTGCAAAGCTTAGCAGAAATCCAGAGGATTATTACTATCAATAAACACAAGACCTCACACGCTCACTCCAAAGACACCTATGAATCACACTACCTTTTGACTCCTCTTTCTTCTTCTTAAAACAGGACATTTAACATTACTAATCTCTGACTTCCATTTGGTATAGACAGAGTACAGGGCATAATATTCATGTGGATTTTATTTTTTAAGTAGGGGCAAGGTTAGAATTTTACTTTATTTTGAACAAAATATAATTAACATATAATGTGGTAGTAGTTCAAGGTGTACAACATGGCCACAATGGAAGATAGGGACCCTTATCAAACTACTAGCTGGGTATTTGGGGAAGAAGTTTCCTAAGAGCAAGTGTTTTAGTCAACAACCTGGTTTTACACTCTACTTCTGCCACGTGTTGGCTTGTAAAGTTTGGTCAGGGTATTTTGTGTTTTTAAGCCGCAATTTCCTCATCAGAAAATTGAGGATGACAGTAGTTGCTTGAAAGAGGTATTGTGAATGTTAAAAGAAATGACGCATACAATACATTTCAGCACAGTGCCTAGTAAATGATATTAAGCATTCAATAAATTGATTTTACAACTTAACGTTTATGATATTATACACAATATTGTCCCATAATATTACATAATAATAATCATTAGCAGTATTAGTTTTTTCACTATTATTTTTCTTATTCAACCTATTTTTCTCAATGAATAAGAAAAGTATCTTTGTCACCTTTCTTGTGATAAGCACCAGTGCCACTGCATGCAAAGATCATGTGATATGTAGGAAGTTTCTAAATTCTGTAATGTCATAGGTCTTTCTCCTTGAACTATCTATTGGTTGCCTATAATGGAACAATAGGTACTAACTTCCTATGACACATCCTGAAACATTCTCTTCTGCAAGAACAATTGCTTTACACACTTTCAAAAACATGTTTAAATGCAATGTTAATCAATTGTTATGGGAACATGACTTTGAAAAGACCAGCAAGGACAAAGAATTAATCTGACCTGTGGAAAGGTAGCTTGGAACCTGGGCTCTTCCATGCAAATCTTTATGAATGTGTTCCGGGTAAGCTCATCTGGTTCTGAAAATCCTCCACGGACAGATTCATGAAAACGTTCTGAAAGATACACTGGTAAGTGGACATCCTGGTAGTGGGTGCCATTAAGATTGATGCAGCCAGGAGGGTGGGTATCTAAATTAGTTTGATACTTCAGCAGCCCTCTAAAATTAAGAAAAAAAATGAGAACAGGGAGATGAAAGGAGATTGAAATCAGCAGACACAGTACAAGAAAATAACCTTTTTCTCTTGTTAACTTTACATAGCATTTATCCAAAAAGGGTATCTCATATATCTTACTTAAATGCAACTGAGAAATCTTAAAATGTTTAATAAATTCTTTACTATGGAACTAAATCAACAAATTCAGTTCACACCCCCCCAAAATGCCACAAATACATAGTTGGGAAGATACATGCAATCTTTCTAAATATTCTTGAATTTGACAACCTTTATTTCAAGTCTATTAGGCATTCATACAATCAGATATAAAATTTTCACTCCAATAAACACTATAATGATGAGTACTTTCATTATATTTTCAAACACAAATGAAAAATACAGGGATCATATTTGATTTGGCTAAAACAAGACAAAATAAGACTTGCTGATTTACAGACAAATGTTAAACAAACATAATAATGGAAGCTGGAAGCTTGCATCTCCTATGGCCTGAAAGCAAGGTAATACACAGCAGTCTGACCCTAAACCTGTTTATTTTTCAATTTCTCCATAAACAGGACCACATAAAAAGCTCAAAATAATGAATCAGGAAGGAGACCCTAAAACCCTAAAATCCCATTCTGATTGTTTCATATTTTGTAAGATTTAAGATAAGCCATTTAACTTTGTGTGTTCAGTACTTCCTATCTTAAGGAGTTAAGAAAGATCTACCTCACAGGGACAGAGCATCAAACGATACATTATACAGAATTTTTTTTTGCATAAACCAATCTTGAAGAAAAAAGCAAGATTTGGAAAAGCATTGCAAATGTTTCAGTGTATTTATTTTAACTTTGAAGATATTAAAAATTTGGCTTCTGAAATTATTTTTCCTGGTCAGCTAAAAGTACGTTTTTAAATTACTCTCCAAGCTCTCAAAAAATTAATTTTAGTATACTAGAAGTTCATCTTTAAGTACATCACAGCTATAATAATTTTATGTTATTTTACAAAGATAACATTTTAAAACAATAACAAAAATAATATACTAAGTAGATCCAATATATGAAAGTTAGGAAGGCAATAACCAAGATGGTCTTTGGTGGAAGGTACCATCTACTCAGCCCCATCATTCTCCTGTTTCCTTCTTTTGCTTATGTTCTATTCCCTTTCTCACTTCATTTTATTTTACTTTCTTCCCTATAATTCGTCATTATGAAGTCATTAGAGAGTACAGAGTCCATGATAGGAGCCTCAGGGATATTACATAATTGCAGTAGTGGGCTGCAATAACATAACATCCACGGTAAACCACACATACATTTTTTAAAGTAATGCAGTAGATATGGCCTAGGTATGCAATAAATGAATGGATAATATGCAAATGTGATCCAAGTACATATTACTTTATAGAGATCTGGGCATATAATACAATGGTCATGACATTACACTTGGAAAACCTAGTATATTTATGAAAATGCTATAAAATTAGGTTGTGATGATCATTGTACAGCTATAAATATAATAAAATTCACTGAGTAATTAAAAAAAGAAAACCAATTAATTTGATTCAACTTCGACTACAAGTAATGAGTTACCAAAACTGTTGTTCCTACTGACCATCTTGAAAGTAGCAGCTGACAGGTAGGAAGGCCACACATCTCAAGCATTTTTTTTCTATTGGCTGTAAGTTGAACCAACATTGGCATAATGCAACTGGCACTATCCTAGGTGGTGCAAAAAGTAGTCAAATCAGGCACCTAACCCTCCAGAAACTTAAAATCCAGTGTAGAGAAGCTGAACATAAGTCAGACCAGAGATAATAATTTGAGTAGAGTGATTTAATAAAAGCTTAGTAATGAACAGCAGACATGAAGTCCAGTACAGAGCAGTTGATGGATGTATAGTCATATTATCCTCACAACTACATGAAACAGAAATTATTATTCCCACTTTACAAATTAAGAAATGAATTTAATCTATTAAGTAACATCCCAGGGTTATGCACCTAGTAAATGGCAGAGCCAAGATTTGAACTCAGGTCTGACTCAAATGCTATGCTCTTTGCCTCTTTACAGCATGTTAGTTCATGAGACTACAGGTTCCTCATGACACGCCCTTAAAGAAGGTAAGGACAGGGAAGGTCCATATTTATTAAGAAAGTATGTCAGGAATTTTGTAAACATCTCTTTCCCACTTAAACTTCAAAACAAAGTAATCATACAAGGTGTTTGTATTCCTACTACACAGATGAGAAACCCAAGGCTATTGTTTAGGTGAGAGATTAACTAATTAGTATTCAAAGCATGGGATTTAGAAACCTGATCTCCCTCACCCCCAGAAACCTATATTTTGCAAAGCAAATTGTTTAAAGAAATCAGAATTCCCTTTGTGGCTTGGCCATAACTAATCCAACCAGTATCCAAGAGGATGCAAGTTTGATCCCTGAACTCGCTTACTGGGTTAAAGGATATGGTGCTGCCACTGCCATTGCCTTGAGCTGTGGTGTATGTCACAGACGTGGCTCAGATCTGGCATTTGCTGTGGCTGTGGTATAAGGCCACAACTGCAGCTCTAATTCAAACCCTAGGCTGGGAACTTCCATATGCCACAGGTGCAGCCCTAAAAAGCAAAAAAGAAAAAGAAAAAAGAAAAGAAAAGAAACAGACGTTAAGAAAAGGGATTCAAAAATGAACAAAAGCCAGAATTCCTGTCATGGCACAGCGGTTAACGAATCCAAGTAGGAACCATGAGGTTGCGGGTTCGATCCCTGGCTTTGCTTAGTGAGTTAAGGATCCAGAGTTTCTGTGAGCTGTGGTGTAGGTCACAGACGCGGCTTGGATCCTGTGTTGCTGTGGTGGTGGTGTAGGCCGGCAGCTACAGCTCCAATTAGACCCCTAGCCTGGGAACCTCCATATGCTGCGGGTGCGGCCCTAAAATGCCAAAAGCCAAAAGCCAAAAGCCAAAAAAAAAAAAAAAAAAGAACAAAATCCTGGAAATTAGGTCACATACAGCATGTGTGTGCACATGTGCACACCTGAAGGAAATGCTTAACATCAGGTAAAAGAATGTAATTTATTCCTTCTAAGTCATAATGCTCAGGCAGACATCATCCCATGTGCTGACTGGTCCTTAGAATAAACAATGCTGCTGTTCTTGGTACATGAAGTAGTACCTAGTACTCTAAAATCCCTGTTAATTTTGAGAGTTTTATGTTATTTAAGCTATCCTCAAAATGAATGACATAGACTACCCCATCTCAAAACCCTATTAAAATGTTTTTTTTTGTTCAGATTGTAATTGTTGCCATTGAAGAAACATGGAAAAGGGAGAAAAGATCTATAGACAGACAATGATAGCAAAATTAAAAAAAAAAATACCACTCATCAGAAAAAAAGACAAATCAAGTATGGAATCTCATCTCAGGTTATTTGGCTAACTTAGGTGGTACAGATACTGTTGGGTTCAAAAGGAAAGACACGGGCAGGATTCGAACTTAGTACTAGAAGGACAGGTAGTACACGCCAGACAGGTGCCTGATGCTTCAATACCTATTCCCACAAACTTCATAATACATTTGTGCGGTAAAGATCAGTGACCAATCATTTGGAGCCCAAGACCACACAGTCAGTCAGTGGCCAAGTCAGAGCATAAAGGCCAAGCTCCTTCCTGTGTAGACCTACTCCCGCTGCAGAATCCCCATTCTACTTATGAACAATATTCTGAAACTGAAGTACAATATATGCAATGCATAAAATTTTATATACTAAGGAAGTAGTGTATTTCTACCAAACCAATCATTTCATGCTCTCCTTCTAGTTTAAGTAAACACGGTAACTTACGTTTTCACTGTACTAGTAAAAAAATATGTGTTCATTTCTTTGATACTAGTGCAGAACTTAGAACATGCAAATAGAATATAACATTTCTTTAAAAATTGTATTTACAGCCCATAAAGTAATTTCTCTGAAGGATTTTGAATAGGAATGTGTATTAGAAATTTTAGATATTTAAGGAGTTCCCATCGTGGCTCAGTGGTTAATGAATCCGACTAGGAACCATGAGGTTGTGGGTTCGATCCCTGGCCTTGTTCAGTGGGTTAAGGATCTGGCGTTGCCATGAGCTGTAGTCTAGGTTACAGATGCGGTTCGGATCCCGCACTGCTGTGGCTGTGGCGAAGGCCAGCAGCTATAGCTCCTGTTAGACCCCTAGCCTGGAAACCTCCATATGCCGCGGGTGCAGCCCTAGATAAGGCAAGAACACACACACACAAAAAAGAAATTATAGATATTTAGATTAATATAGAAAAATCAGATATTATCTCTTTAATTCACTTACTTCCCTGTAACCACATTTGTTAAAATAGAGTTAAAATACCCTTGTGGTCTTTATGATTTCTTTGAATCCCGAGTGTCTGAATGATTTCAGCACAGTATACATGTCTTTCTTTAGAGTTTAATGCAATCCTCTCAAATACAACAGGGCCAGCTTTAACTAACTCTTGAAATAACGCACAGCTCTGTGTCTATCTGCCAAACAACCCTGATCATCCTCCTTGATCCTCATTGCCACTGAGATATACCTATTTCACATTTATTATGATTTCAGTTTTGAAACTTATTAGTTAAAATGATATAGCCCCTGCTTACAATTTAGTGCACTGCTATGCAAGAGAACTTTCTGGAATGGTGGAAATCATCTAAATTTGTGCTGTCCAGCCAAGGACTACATGTGGCTATTGAGCTACTGAAGTGTGGTAATGCACGCAAAAAAAACCCCTAAATTTTTAGTATTATTTCACTTTAGCTAATCTAAGTTGGCTTAGATTAACATCAGGTAAAGGAATATAATTTATTCAACTTAATGTAATAAGTTGAATAACCACAGCACAATTTTAATGGGAATAATTAGACATGAAAGCAGCAACAACAACAAAATGTGTATAGATGTACATGATGCTATAAAGACGTATAGTGACTTCTGGAGAGTATATGGAAACGATGAACTCTAGAAAGGGCTTCTTGGAGGAAGCAACTGAAGAACTTCAAGACTCCAATCTTAGAGAGTAGGAGAATGGCCTTCCAATACATAGGAGGAGAATGAACAAAGGCACAGCGTTTATTCCCAGATTGGTAGAAGGAATAACATCTTAGGCATTGATACAGCCTCCTTATAACTATACTCACTGCCAAAGCTAATCAGTCCTCCAGCAAGTATCTTGCATGCAGTAAGTCTTCACTCCATTTCTAGTGAATTGATTTGAAAAGCAAATAATAGCTACATAATATGTTTGATTGAACATGAATCTAAAAGTTACAATAAAGGGATCATTCTTGTATTTACTGTTCTATCGTTCATAATTAGATGAAAAATAATTTGAAAGGGGAAAAAAGGGGGAAGATAATAGTGAATGGTAAGCAGAGATCTTGCCAAGTTAAGACAGTGATGTAGTAGTAAGTAGGGGAAGCAGATACACATATTATGTGGGAGGAGGAACGCTTAGTACTCATTTTTTTTTAGGTATATTGCATTATGTTCCCAAGAGAGATTCTGAAGTTATCTCTGGAATGCCTACTGTTCTTTGATCATGAGAAATCAAGGATTTTACGGTGTATCAAAAGACACGGTTGTGGATGCTCTTGTGTTTGCACTCGGAAGGATTTCAAGATGTGCTTTCATCACTCAACAGTTTCCACAAAATAGGTTTCTGTCTTTTTTTTTTTCCCTTTTTCCTCCAAGCGGTATTATAGTCACACCATTATTTTTTCAAAGTCTGGTTGTGGCAGAGTTATGGAAGATAATAGAGTACACAGAATAAACCTTACCAGGTTAAAACACCAGAAATCATAAGAACATTTTATGGCAAAAGTTAAATACTATAAAGCTCTATCCCGGCTGAAAGGAGAATCACAAAATCATCTCTACTTTAGTTGCGTGTTACAAATTTCGAACAACTGCAGCGTCACTTAAGAGAACTTTATGTTTGTGGTGATTATAATCCTTTTTAAAGTGGAGAAAAAAAACCCTTGTCCTGTGAGGAATCTACTTTTTACCTAGTTTTCTATAACATACAAAATGTTTCTTTTCTTTACAGAAAGGATATAACAACTTGTTTCTGAACATTCTTTCTACTTTGTTTCCTGCATAAAAAGAGTTCAAGAAAATACACCCAAATTCAATATTGCAAAACCCACTGGAATTCATTCACTGGATCCTGTGGAATCCACCATGATATACACTACTTAAGATCAAGTATTTGTTCTGTGCCTCTACTATTTTTCTGGTGTCTAGAACAGTGCCTACAATCTGAAACAAGAACTCAATAAATATTTGTTGAATGGATTAATAAATGTCTGGAAAAAATGTCTGGAAGTACATAAAAAACTTTCTGTTGTGGCTGCTGTTGAAACATGATTGAGGAGTCATCTGGTTTCAACAAACACAGGAGTTGGAACTCACTCTAACTTCAATAAAGATGTCCAAGACTTCAGCAAATGGTATTTAGTAAAATAAACCATGTATGCACATCTACCTTCGTAATACAATTATACTTTGTAATAGCATTAAATAATCTGCTACTTCAGCATCCCTCTTCATCTTGGAGTACTGTTATGTCCAAGCTGAGATCTCAGCCCTGTCCTGACCCTGAGCCAGTCCTAACCTAAGTAGACAAGTCATCAAAAGAGTCAAGGCTACTTATTAGCAGCATCTAGAAAGAGAGTGCTTTTCTAAGCTAAGCGTCCAATGTGCCTCCAAGAAACCCTAAGCAGCTAAATACCCATCAAACCAAAGCTTTTACCTTCTCCCCCACTTTATCTGGTCCAGCCAGATTCTTGCCTCTGTCTAGGCCCTTGCTATAGAAAACTGAGTGTACTTGCATCCTGCAGCTTGACTGGAGCACGTTTTGTGTTGCATTCTTGCTGATGATGTTGCCTAGGAAACCAGACTGGACAACACAGACAAGGCCAGCATGGTAGGCGTGTGACCTGTGTGTTCTTTTGGGACCCTGGTCTTAGAAAGACCTTGTAATTCGTTCAAGACTCTGTTGTCATCATCTTAAAATCCATAATAATTTTTGATAAAGGGGCTTTGCATTTTCATTTTGCACTGAGCCCTACAGTTAAGTATGCTGCCACAGACACTCTGCAGCTGGAGTCTAAGAACATAGGTTCAAGACTCCAACCTTCCCTAAGTGTGTGAAATAAAATAGGTCATCTTAATAAGTTTCCTCAGCTGAGAGATAGAGTACCTATTATTCTCCACTTCACAGGTATATAAAGGAAAGGACTTTGATCTCTTGGGAAGGAAAAAATATGTAAGCAGCAAATATTTGTTACTATTTCCTCTGCTTTCAGGCTTTACTGAAAGGGCAGTGAGAATAAAAAGATTATTCCATATTTCAGAAAAACAATGATGTACTGAAAATAATTCTTAAAGTAAATTTAGCCCTTGTTCTCCTTCTCCTCCCTCCCCAACTTTCTCATTTGGTACCTCCGGCCAGAATCACTTGTTAAGATAAATAAGATCTCAGAGAAAAACTGAAGTTAAAATTACATGAAAAAGTATTCAGTCTGAAGTTCACTATTTCTAGCCTCAATGTGGGGAGAAAGTAAACTCACAGTTTAGAAGATTAAAAATTCACTCATAAGTGTAGCTTAATGCATAAGTTAATTCATGTACATGAAAAGGCTCTGTATATTACTTTATCTATCTATGCATATGGCACCCTTATGGGAGAAAATACCCCGTGATCTAAATCCCCAACTCTACCTGGCTTTCAGGATAAAATATCAACACAAGTAAGTATATCATAAGACTTTAGCCAGGAATTATTACATAGAAAAATAGTGTTTTACATAAGAATGAAAATTAATCCTATGAATGGAAAATTAGAAATGGGAAAAACACAAACCTGTCTAAAGATTATAGTCATATAGAACATTACATTTACTAACATATGGAAAATATGTAAATATATGAGGGGGGTTTGTATACCATATAACAAAGACTTAAATTTCTCAGGAATTTCATTCATTCCATATATTTTAAGCAAAAAATTCAAAAACCAAAAAGTAAAAGAAAACAAATAAAAAGAGATGATCCCTCCATGATCCAAAGAATTTTTAGCCCTGGAATCACAAAAACAATCTCCAACAGAAACTGCCAATCTACAAGATAACCAAAATAGTTAAGACTTAAAAGCTAATTCCTCTGGCACATGAGTTGATATTCTAGTTGCCGTAATAACTTATTACCTAGATAACACTAAATATAAGTGAAAGGCCCAAAATGGCAATCAAAGTTACACTTAAACAAATACACAGATAATTTTTTTATTCTTATCTGCAATGCTTTGATATTTTAGCAAAATTGGAAGGGCCCAGAAGGACAAGACATTCCTAGCTAAAAGCCAGCTAATACAATTCTACTTCCTCCAGCAAATTCTGAGTGAGTGATAACTTGTGAAAGGGGTTCCATTGATAAGGATGAGTAAGAAACAGTCTCACCCTCAAAAACAGTCAAATTTACCTAGAATATATACCATTTGGCTAAATTTTCTTTTCTCATTCGTATTGGAACTCGCTCTTAATGGGGGCAGGCAGCAGAGAACACTGGGATTTTCTACGATCCAACTACAACTTCTCTATAACCTGACTTTCTCCCTTTTACCTAAGGTTTTATGTAGTGTATAATATCCTGTACTTTTGACTATATGGTATTTATGTGAAATTCTCTTCCCCAGGGACATTTTCAAGGAATATATACAAAAGTTCTTTCTTTCCTTCTTTTTTCTGTGCAATTGCCATTCTTCTTAAACTGTGCGGTCTACAATGGCAGGTACCACTCTAAGACCTGGTAACAGACTATAAGATGTGAACAACTCATTCACTGAATGAACACCTACAGACATAGTGTGGCAATAAAAACACCGATAAGAGTATCTTTTCACTATATTTTTATTGGCTCTACTCCAGAACCTAGCTTTTCCACTGTTATTTTCAAGTTATGTGGAAATTTTGCAGGTTAAAGTACCACCCAAATCTAATTTATTGTTCAATTTATTATATAGTTATTAGATTTATTATGTGCCATAACAAGGTTGTACACTTTAAGAAACATTTATAAAATAGTAACAGAAAGAAGGCATTTTCATCTTACTCTGTTTTCTGAGGACTAAATTTCACCTTCAAAAACCTTGGAACCTATATAACTAGTAAAAAATTGAATGTCATACTCAAGACATGCAAGCATAAACACATACACGCTCACCCACTTACAGGATAAACGGGAAAGCCATCCTACATTTTAACATAACCTGTATAGATTTCATTCATACCATAGTCAAAGGTACCTTCCAAAACCATGAATAAATAATCCCATGATTTAAGAAAAGGGTTGGAATAAAACACACAGATTCTGGGCTCAGGCTGTGGGTTCAAATCCCACCTCAGCAGGTACTAGCTGGGTAGCTTTGAACAGTCATTTAATTTAACCTTCCGTGCCTCATTTTTCCAATCTGTAAAATGAAATAATAATGGTACTACCATCATAGTCTGGTATGTGTATATATGTATATGCACTTATATATGTGTATATATATATATGCATGGTATGTGCATAAAGTGTTAAGAACAGTGCCTGCCATATATTACATATTATCTAAACCTTGGAAATTATTATGAAAAGTATCATTACTATCCTCTAAATGATACTGTGGTTGACAGGTTCATAACTAACTGTCAGGTAGTCTTCATGGGAGAAGAAACTGCCCCAGTGGTTCTTATTTTCCCCATAACCCACTGTTTTTAACTTTGAATAAAACTGAAAAGCAGAAGACATTAAATGTGCTAATGTATTATTATAACTCTCTAAGCAAAAATCTAGTTTTAGAGGTTTCACTCAGCTAATTTTTAATATATTCTGGGTCACAAGCAGCTTTGTGAATCTAATGAAAGCTAGGGATATACATATGCATATATATAACACACATACATATATATACATATGTACGTCGTGTGTTTGCGTTTCAGGAATTCATGGATCCCCTGCACTCATTTGATGATTCCTAGAGATTATGAATCCAAGTTGAGAACTTGTACTCTATTGAAGGAGAAGTAGGATTTCGTGATAGAAATAAGAGGCACCAGGAGTTCTCTGTGCCACAGCAGGTTAAGGATCTGGCATTGTCACTACAGTAGTTTGGATCGCTGCTGTGGTACAAGTGGGTTTTCTCCCTGGCTTGGGAACTTCCAAATTCTGTGGGCACAGCCAAAAAAAAAAAAGCAATAATAAGCAATTAATAGACATCAAAGTTACAGTAATCATGTCAGACCCATCAGAAATTAAGCATCTAGAAAGAATTCAGAACAGGTCACTTGCAAGAATGATAGATAATATACAAAGATTTAGCCATGATAACGAACATGCAAATCCTCAACCCTCTCCCTACCATGGGAGAGATATCCCATTACATTCTCTGAAGTGGGACAAGTTAGGCCTACCATGCCTATAATTTTAAGGTTTGGGGCTCCCAATACCTATAGAGAGCTCCTATTCAAGGTAGGGTCTCCTTTCGTGATTCTACCTACTTTAAAACCAGTTCATCAGCCTCCCTAGAACATTCCCCTCTGCCTAAGAATAGGCAGAGTAACCGTATGTCTGGTTTACTATAGCCATAGCTTAATTATTAATAACATCCCATTTCATTCTCAGAAGTGTCTGCTTTGGATAATGAATCATAAAATCACTCCACATCTAGAGGCAAGGAAAGGGAAACTGAAAAGAAAGTATAGGGAAAGAAATGTGTCTCCCTCAGTGCTGGAATAGAATTGGCTTAACGTACAGCTTCTGGGTCTTTCTTCCCTTTGGCTTCACCAAGTGCCCATCTGATATTCTACGAAGAGCGGGTGCTTGGAGGAAAATCCCACAAAGCTCTCCTCTTCCCACAAGAGTGTAGGCAAAAGGAACACTCAGTGCAAGCATTTCTTAAAGAGAAGATTCTTGGGAATCACCAACTTCTAACACTTAACTATGCTGTATAAATACCTCTACCTCCAGTATATTCTTAAATTCCTCCTCCTAAGTGCACAGTAGAAAGGAGATGAACCAGTACAATAAGCCTCACCTCCTAAATATTTTTCTATCCCTGGTTAACTTCTCGAGTTTCAATTGCTATAAAGCTGACAGTGCCTCTGGTTCATTGCCCTTGTTGACAAAGCTTGCCCACTGTATTCTCTGGGTTTAACGAACACATACTTTAGAAACACACACATAGAAAATCTTTCCTTTTAAAATTCCGTGAAAGAAAATGATTCAAGCAGAAAATAAATCACGCTCTACAATGAACTCTTGCTAGCAAATAGTCCCAAATGGCAGATCTCTGTTTAAAAGAATAATCCAGGTGTCGTTTATATGAAAAGAAATATGATCTGAGAAGTCCAGTAGAGCTGGCTCAGTTATTTGCTATTATTTGGCTCTCACTGCCATCCACACATTTGAGGACCTTTCTCCTATCTTTTCTAGAATTCTCACATAATATTTCCTCTCGTATGTAAATAAAAAATAAAACACAATTACTACCCACGCAACACTTCCAAACTAAAGCCAGTGGGAGTGTTGACTGTCTTAAAATTGAGAGGATAGGGTGCCAAATCTCATTTACAATGCATTCCCTCCACATGCCTTTCAAAGAAGTAGGGTTAGGCTCTTGGCTGAGGCTCTGTGACACTCATAATTGCTTTTCCCTACAATATCCCTTTTATCAGTAAGTGAGAATGGCAGTATATATCTTCCCTGATGAGTTTTTCAAATGGAAATGAAGAAAAACGTCCAGTTACATTCATGTCTGGAAAGAGGAAAGAGTTTCAGCTTTTTAAAATTTTTTTCTGAATGTCTTCTGAATTGAAATATCTTTAATACAGTGCACAAACAGCAACCTCCCAGAAAGGTATACTAGAAATCAGAAAAAAAAAAAATTCCTCAGGAGAAGGTTTGTCTTGCAAGTCCCAAGATAAACTTTTATTGTTAAAATCAATTGAATTTTTGAGACCTAAAAACATATACAAGTTGTTTCTCTTTCAAGGAATATTCTTTTGATCTGCTAAGCAGTTTTCATTACATGTTCATCAAATTACTTTGCTGATAGGAAAATCTGGGCTCTTCAAAAGTACTGTGTCTTTATCAAAAAGAATGATTCATTAACCAATTAAATATGAGTTTCTTCCTTACACAGCTATTAGTATTAGTACAAGATAATTTTTCCTGCTAACAGTTATTGAGTATATCTATATTCTGCCTAAATTGCTGCATTCATTTATTTAAACCTGAGACAACCCTATGATACAGCTATTTTATTACTAATCCCATATAATAGATAAAAAAGAATGGACAGATTATCTAGCACGGTCATACAGCTATTAAGTGATGTGGTCCCATTTAAACACTGAAAAAAATCTGCATTTGGTGCATATAAAATGTGCTTTTTAGGGTGTCATGCAATTAAATTGCTTGTAAATACTAAAGAAAAAAACCTAAGACATAAGTAATAGGAATGAAAACTAGGTTAAGCTAAAGGCATGCATAATCATGGAACAAGATAATTGGATCCTAAATAATACCGAGTGCAGTCTTCTGAGCAAAGGCAGTAAGACTTCCACTTTGCCGATATACACCACATGCCCCAAGATCACTGCATTTATTTTGGTTTCCAGCTTTAAAAGGGATACAGGGAAGCCATGCCACACTGCAGCCAGCTTGATTTAGTGATTAGGAATGTGGGCTCTAGAACCTGATACCTGGGTTCAATCCCAAGCTCTTCTATTTACTAGCCATGACTTTCAGCAAGTTACTCCACTTCTCACTCCTGGGCAATAGGAATAAGACCAACAACAACAACAGTAACAATAACGATGATGGTAATTATAAACAGCATATTTTACCAGAGTTGTTGGGGAGGATTTAAGGCGATCAATCATTAGTAAGATAAGTGTTCGATGAATATTAACTATCAATTTATTCAAAGGTTAAAGTTCAGAATAATGATGAGAATTGAACAGAATTTAGAGAAGGAGAGGGACGCAATTTCCATGGCCTGCAGAATCACAGACTTTCAAATTGACTAAAGTGGAACAGATTCTCTTTCACAAGAGAAATGACTTTGTAAAAACTAGAGCTTCACCCAAAACAGAATGGGCTTTTCAGAATTAGATATTTATTTATTTTAGGGAGACTCAGGGAGTCTTGGTCAAGATTATCTTTTGAGCTTCCTTCAAAATTTGAGATTCCTATAAAAACAAAGCTGACCCTGGAAAATTATATAAAGTAATTCTTCCTTCTTACTACAAAAGTCTTTATGTAAGGAAACCAGTCAATAACTTCAAATTGCTTCAACGTTGAAATTAAAAATTTTCAAAAAATTTCTAGCCCACATTGATACTTCAGTTCTCTGGACTAAGGGAATTCTTGAAAATAAAATATATTTATACTTGGAAAATATGCAATCTAAAATTTCCTCTAGTCCTTCTGATATTTTTATTTTATTTCATTTATTTATTTTATTTTTTTCTTGTCTTTTTAGGGCTGCATTCATGACATGTAGAGGTTCCCAGGCTAGGGGTCGAATAGGAGCTATAGCTGCTGGCCTACGCCACAGCTACAGCAACACGGGATCCGAGCCACATCTGTGACACGCACAGCAGCTCAGGGCAAAGCCAGATCCTTAACCCACTGAGAAGGGGCCAAGGATTGAACCGACATCCTCATGGATAGCAGTTCATTACTGCTGAGCCACAATAGGAACTCCCCAGATGAGATTTTTTAAATTTCAAACCAATTACCAATGCAAGGAGACTAAAGATGTTCTTCTCTACCTTGTTAGCAGTTAGGTACTTAGTTAGCAGTGATGAAAAAAGAAGAAAATGCCCAGCAAGTTGTCACTTTCTGTTCAAACCTAAAGCATACTGTTTATCAAAAATCTCAGTGTAAATGCAAGAAGCTTGTTTTGCATAGCTGAACTTTACTTGTATGTCCAAAAGCTAGCGAATGAAATTCTCAAGGTATTTCATAAAAAATATATGTCTAAGTCCTCAACATTGCACAAAATAATGTCAATAAATTTACTCATAGATAGTACCTTTAGCCATAGAAAAGAACATCTTGAGAAATGTTCCATTTGAGAAAGCTGTAAGATTTATCAGTAATCATTTTTCCCACACTGGAAGCATAATCTATATAACTTTATTAAAAGTTAAACTTCATAGGGTTATAAACTTTTAGTTATAAGTTTCTAAGGATCTAATATACAGCACGGCAACCACAGTTAACAATACTGTATTGCATACTTGAAAGTTGCTAAGAGAATAGATCTCAAAAGTTCATACCAGAAAAAAAAAAAGAGGTACCATATGAAGTAAGAGATGTGTTAATACACTTGTACACTTTAAATATACAGCTTCCATTGTAAATGAACTATAATGGAAAAAATAAAAATCATTTAAGAAAAAATATAAAAATAAAAATATACAGTTTCATGTGTCAATTTTACTTCAATAAAAAAATTAAACTTAATGGAAAAATGTGCACTATAGAATGCTTATAGTACTAAGTATTTGCTCCACAACACTTTCATCAGTATTAGAATAATTTTCTTCATTTTTATCGATAATATCTAAGGAACTATTAATTCAGCTTGTATAAGATTCATTATATATAACTTACTCCGTAGATGCCTTTCATTATTTCTTTATATAAATTAAAGTCATTTTCTGTTTATGACCCCTATTTCTACGAAAGTGAAATCAAAATTCAAATACATTTTCTTTTACTTCCAAAAAAAATGGAAAAAGAACTCTTAGTACTCTCTACACTTCAGAAGTTTGTTTGAACTTCTGAACCTTTAAAAAAAGACTCTATTCTGAATTACAAAGAAACAGATTTTTTTCTGAGTTTTAATTTAGTACAACATAAAGGCAAAATGATATATAACTAATTATACTGCAAATTATTGCATTTTTCTCTCATTTGTTATAGCTAGAGAGACAGAGGAAGAGAGAACAATCTGAGAGAAATAAAGACATCAGCCTTTTCAAAAAAATATTAAGAGAAAATTTTTAGAAGTACAGAACACTCAAAAAAAAAAAAAAAACAGAGCCTCATAGTAACAATATGAGCATTTGAGCCAGAAATGCCTGGATTTGAATCCAGGATCCATCAGTTAAGCAAACTTTATCAAGTTATGTACTCTCTGGAAGCCTGTTTTCCTAACTGTAAAGGGGGTTTAA
Organism: Catagonus wagneri; assembly: GCA_004024745.2. Classification (NCBI taxonomy): domain Eukaryota; kingdom Metazoa; phylum Chordata; class Mammalia; order Artiodactyla; family Tayassuidae; genus Catagonus; species Catagonus wagneri. Next base: position 5,219,602 of record PVHT020000035.1, on the reverse strand, counting down.
CAATATTATTTATCCTAATAAAACTACTATCCTTTAATAATAGTAAGTATCATGTAAATGTTTTAAAGTAGTATCATCATTAATGGCACATCTGCTTACTCATCGTCCATTTTATGGTGATAGCTCTGGACAGGCAAACAGGCCATTTAAAGAACTGAATATAAAGTAGGTTTTTTTCTACCAATGGTTTCTCCTTGTTCTAACTCTCTACAGAATGTGTTAGACCCACAAGGGAAAAAGAACAACCCAGAGCTTCCACTGACTGTGGCCCTCTTCCCTATATGACAGGAAAGGCTAGCTGGAAGTCAGGATTATACGTGGCCAAGTTTCAAGTGTTCTTTAATTATATGTGCTAGAACCATGGTACAGAACAAACTGAACCAGGACAAAGGAGAAAGAGACTCACTTAACACTTCAGTCTAAACCAGTGGCCTTCAAAATTGGGGGGAAATATTTTGAATATGCACCTTGAAATAAACACCTAATTTATGTATATGACTTACTGTACTGACAAAGTACACTGTGAAACATTCTGAAGAAAAAAATAACAGCAGGTCTGAACCTTTCTGCAAATACTGTTTCCCTGGAAACATTTTGGGTTAAGATAAACGGCATGTGTCAGCTGCATTACAGCCAGCATTATTTACTACTGGTGGAACACATCTGGACCAGGAGGATGATGTCTGACCTCACCATCCAGATGCAGCGTACCCTAAGCAACTGAGGCCTTCCTTTGAGGAGACTTGGACTGTTACCGAGACACTGGTTCCTGTGGAGCAACAGCCTTACCCAAGGCCAGGTGGTCCTTGTCTATCCACATGGTCTCCCCTTCTTAAAACTAAGTTACCACATGGGAGGTAAGAGGGAAGGTGGAAAATCGTTCCTGAACATCCAGAGGGACTCCCACTGAAGAAGCACCTGACAATATCCTAGTAACATTCTATGTCTCCTGTCCTGTATCCTTCTACTAAACCATTGGAGCCTGATGGCAGACAATGGCCTATTGTGTCATATTAGTGTGAGTGTCAAGACAAAAACCACAAGTCTACCCTGATTATCATGCAGACGTACGCATACACAAAAAGATATTTATTCACCTCCTCTGACCTAACGAATTATTTTAAGTACCATACATTTGAGTACACTGCTTGGGTCCAGGTACTTTTCCTAGGATACTATTGATACTGTTCTTTGTAACAACGTGAGATACTCTCTCCTTTCTCTTTGTGATTTTCTCGTGTTTTTGACAGATGCTTGTCTTTGGTCTTTGTATATCTTTGGCTTTCTCAATAAACATTAGTGCCCCTGGATCTTTTGGAACTGACAACTGGTGACTCTACTGTTACAAATTCTGTGGCAGCAAAACAGAAGGAATTCCGGAAAATTCAAAATTAAATATCTTCTTGAAGTTCTTCAGTTCCTACTAATTTTATTCTAGAGCTTATCAGAATATGACTATAGGTTTTGGGTTTTTTTTTTTTAACTACAACATTGTGAGAGAAGTAACTTTGTTTTTCATTTTTAATATACTTTTATAGAACAGTTTCAGCAAAACATGCTACTTCGAAAAAAAGAACTATTTCTTCCATTTTGACACTACCCTTAAATCCAAGTAAACAACGTTACCACTTTCAATGAAAATCTCTATAGATGTATCTTTCATTACTCCATTTATAGGCAGGTCACAATTTTAAAAATATTTAAACTTACCCTGAAACATGTAACATCAGCAGCATGTAGAAGACAAAGAAGAGATTATGAGTATACCAGAAGATGTCATAGTTAGAAACTCTGAAAAAACAAATAACTTAATTTCAATGCCACTTCACATTCCATCTCACTAAAAATCATGCATCCTTTCAAAAAGTTAAAATATGAGTTCATTTGAGCTTTATCTATTAATATCAAAGTCTTAACATACTACTGCAGACAGAACTGACAAAAAAATAACAAATAGCACTTTATCATTTTTTTGTCTTTTATTTTTTTTTTGCCTTATCTAGGGCTGCACCCGCAGCATATGGAGGTTCCCAGGCTAGGGGTCTAACAGGAGCTGTAGCTGCCGGCCTACACCACAGCCACAGCAATGCGGGATCCGAGCCGCGTCTGCAAACTACACCACAGCTCACGGCAACGCCGGATCCTTAACCCACTGAACAAGGCCAAGGATCGAACCCGCAACCTCATGGTTCCTAGTCGGATTCGTTAACCACTGAGCCACGACGGGAACTCCAGCACTTTATCATTTTGAAGGTTCTTTGTATTTCAAACAAAGATACATGGAAAGAACTCAGGTGTTTATTTTTTTTCATTTATAATGATTTTTATTTTTGCCATTATAGCTGGTTTACAGTGTTCTGTCAGTTTTCTATTGTGCAGCAAAGTGACACAGTTAACGTACATGTATACATTCTTTTTTTCTCATATTATCATGCTCCATAATAAGTGACTAGGTATAGTTCCCGGTGCTATACAGCAGGATCTCATTGCTTATCCATTCCAAAAGCAATAGTTTGCATCTATTAACCCCAAATTACCAATCCTCTCACCCATAGCAACCACAAGTCTGTTTTCCATGTCCATGATTTTCTTTTCTGTGGAAAAGTTCATTTGTGCCATATGTTACATTCCAGATATAAGTGATATCATATGGTATTTGTCTTTCTCTATCTGACTTACTTCACTTACTATGAGAGTCTCTAGTTCCATCCATGTTTATTTTAAAGTTATTATGATGTAAGGCTAAGCAGTAAGAAGTAGTCTGCTAAAATGTACTTCTGTTGTCCTTTTTATCAATATTTTCAATTTTCAAATAATTTCTAAAACAACTAATATTTCTCTCCCACTATGCATTTTGAGAGCAGTTCAAAGGAAACTCAAATGGAGAGAAATTAGATACTCATTAAAATTTTATATTATTTTCCTGGACAGTGTGTATAACTTTAAAGTAACACCTTGTGTTACTGCCCTGGTGGAAGACTAAAAGTCTGAAGAGGAAGGGGTACAAGAAATACGAGCTATAGAATGTTTGAGAGAAGTAAAAAGATTAACAGTTACTGTACCTCATATGTCTGGGTGGATATTCCTAGATTAGAATCTTGGGGGTGAGGGCAGGTATTTGTAAAAGCTTAATTTTGATACAACTCCTAGAAATTTTTAGAACCCTTAATTTAGGCAATAGCCAATAGTTTCACAATTACTTCATTCACAGTTTTTGCTATCATAAACAAAGTCACTAACAGCCTTGTAACATGTGCCTTTCTATACATATCTGATTCATTTTTGAGTCTCAGATTCTGCAAGTGGAATCACGACATCAGAGGGCACACAGTTTGTAAGGCTTTTGACACATACTGCTCATTGCTCTCTGAAACACGTTTATCAATTACGAACCCAATGGTTGTGCGGGAGGCCCTGCTTCCCCAAAGCCAGACTCCATTCTATAAATCTTCAGTATTTCGCTTAAGTGGAATTGGGTGTTATATCATTTGTGTGATACTCACTTTCAATTCTTCTATGACTTATCCATTTCTATAGCATATTTCTCAATTGTTGTGGGCAAACTATTCAAATTTTAAGAAGGTACTATCTATAGAAGTGTAATATTCCCAATGATGTTTACTTTTCAATTTTTATAATGTATACTGACATTCAGGAGTTTTAGTTCTCATATTTTTAGATAGTTAAATATTTCCTATATTTTCATTTGTACATTACGAAAGCTGATAAATACGCACTTAAAGTTTCTTCTAAATCTTTAGTGGTATAATTTTTAGTTAACTCGGTAATTTATCTAGAATTCCATTCACTTAAGCCTTACTTCCCTCACAAGTTTATAATGATGGCACCTTTATTACTTATCAGGTTCTTATATAAAGCAAAGTCCTTTATAGGGCTTTCTAGCAACCGTCATTTAATTCAATGTCTTGGTCATTTATCCAAGTAAGTCCTTCTCTGTTTTTGGTTTTTTTTTTTTTTTTTGATTGACATAGGGCTGACTTATAATACTATTTTAATTCCAGGTATACAACATAATAATATTCCATTCTGTTTTAAATTACAGAAGTATAATGCTTTTAGTGTTTAGTAAGCCACAACCCCCTTTTATCCTGCTTTGGAACATGTACTTGGATGTCGGATTGTGACTGGAACTGTAACAAAGCTATAAAATAATTGGGGAGGAATTCCATCTTGGCATTACAGTCTTTATTCAAATCTCTATTCATTTCTCTCAGTGAAGTCCTGTATTTTTATATTACTTTCACCTAATTTCTTAAGTTTATTCTTCTTTTGTTTTTGTTGTAATCGTGAATGGTGTCATTTTATCTTTTTAAATCTTAAACTGGTGATAGCTATTATACATAAAAACTATTTTTAATATTTGTTTTGTACTCATTTGCCCATTTCAACTCTTTTATTTAATATAACACTAATTTTTCGACAATTCTCTTGAACTTTCTGGCTAAGCAAGTGTATCTACTTTTCTGAAAATAATAATTTATTTTTATTCTTTCTGATAATTATGTTTCATTTCTTAACATATGTAAATAATGGTAAAATTTTAAATATTACTTTAGCTTTTTCATAATTTTTGTAGGAATGTATCTCACATTTCACTGGTAAGTATGATCTCAGTTCTGGCTTTTATATTTTTTAATTTTATAAAGGAAACTAATTTTTTAACTCTCATTATTTTAATCCAGAATTAGAGTCCAGGTTTAATAACTGCCATTTTAAAATCTACTGAGATGAAAATATATTTTGTATTTCTGTCATTTGTTATCTGGATATCTTGCATATTTTAATAGACTCACTCATATTGAACCATCAGTGAATTACTAGACTATATTCAGATTTCAGAAATCAAACATTGGAGTGATATTTATTCCCTTAATTCCTCATTATAACACTTTATTCCTCACTGGTAAGGAGAAATATAGGATTAGCTTCATGATCCATTTAAGAATGCCATGATTCTCACAATAAAGCTTGGAGAAGAAAAGAGTTGGCTTTGTAATCTCCTTTAAACAAACAAACAAAAAAAGCCCTGAAGATTAAGAGACATTCACTGAACTGGTTATGAGAAAAAAATGTAATGGCTAATTGAGAACCAAAGTCAAACCACTTTTCAAAACTACCTCTCAGTTAAGAATTTTTTTCTAGATATAGAACATTCATACATCTTAATCTTATTAATAAGTATATCAGATGTCCTACTTTTCCTTCAAGAACTCCTAAAACAGAAAAAAAAAGTTTTTAATAAAGTCTTTACCTAATCAAAATTTAAAAATTAGCACCTTCATGCACTAGTGTTAGAAACTGGGAGGTTGGGATTGGCATAGACACACACTATATACAATACTGACTGGTAACAAGGACCTATTATATAGCTCGGGGAAATCTATTCAGTACTCTGTGATAATCTATATGGGGAAGAATCTCAAAAAGAATGCATATGTATGACTGATTCACTTTGCTGTACACCTGAAACTAACACAACATTGTTAGTCGAATATACTCCAATAAAATGTATTTTCAAAAAAGAAATTTACTTCTCTAAAAGTGATTTTTAATTCTTAGGAAAGATCTTAAAAGTATGTTTACCACTTTGACCCAGCCATTCCACATCTAGTTATTTTTTTCTTAGGACATAATGGCAAAAGTATGCAAAAACATATGGATGAAGATGTGTTTCAGAACTGAAAAACTGGAATCAACCTAATACATCCAACAATAGGGGAATGGGAAGTAATCTATATATCTACATGGTGATATGCTGTACAATCAAGAAAGAGAATGATAGAGAAATATTTATTCATGTGAAAAATGTTCATAACACAGATTTAAGTTAAAAAGCAGATTTAAAATAGTATGCATAAAATGATCTTGGGAAAAGTACATAAATATATGAAGGGAAAGAGAGATTGGGGACGAAAGGGAGAGAAAGAGGGTGATTTGGGTGGAGGTTGGAGATGGGAAATGAATAAGCAAGAGCAAGAAGGATTAAGTCCATAAACATAAACACCAGAGAGTGTACAGTGTTAATCTCTGGGTAGTGAGTTACTTTGTGAGGTTTTGTGAATGTGTGTATGTGTGCAGAGATGTGTTTAGAAGCCCAAGGACAGACTCACTTGAGTATGCTGTTGGGCAAAAGTGTGTGTGTGTGTGTGTGTGTGTGTGTGTGTGTGTGTGTGTGTGTGTCTGTGTCTGTGTCTGTGTGTTTCCACTAAATCTCACATCTCAACAACCAGAATGATGGAAGATTTTTGTGAAGTAAATACATTATATTCTTTTTGCTTTCTCAACCAAAATATCTGACCAGAAATGTAAGAAACTGGAAGATATTATGAAAAACAGAATAGAGCCATCAGAAAGAACACGAGAAAGTGCTCATGAAAATGGTTATCTGCAATTGCTCAAAATCTCTTAACGGGAAGAATAAATGTGAATGCAGTTATTTGTGATTATTTCAGCATATGTCAATGAACCAGGTTTCCAAAGGTTTGCATAGACTACTACACTAAATTACAGCAGCACAGGAGTTCCCATCGTAGCTCAGCAGAAACGAATCTAGCTAGTATCAATGAGAACGCAGGTTTGATCCCTGGCCTCGCCCAGTGCGTTAAGGATCTGGCACTGCCATGAGCTTTGGTGTAAGTTTCAGGCATGACTCGGATCTGGCATTGCTGTGGCTGTGGCATAGGCCAGCAGCAACAGCTCCGATTTGACCCCTAGCCTGGGAACCTCCGTACGCCACAGGCGTGGCCCTAAAAAGACAAAAAAAAAAAATTACAGCAACACAAAGTCATATTGGAAGTGTGTTGTAAAATACTTAAAGTGATATATTCCTGTGCATACAACATTGAATTTAATCTCAAGTCTCATAGACATACTATACTTCAAAAGGATGACCCTGAAGATATCAAATTTCCTCAATCATCAGAAAGTCTCCAAACACAATTTCTGACAACCCAGGATATTTGATTAAAAGAGACTTTTTTCAAAAACAGGAAATGATATATAGAGATGCATCCACTCCCCTCTTAGGTTTTTGTTAAAAAATGGTCCAGGAACCAGACTATTGCATTGGTTAAGCATTTAGATTAATCAAGACAGTTTTTACATATGAAAATGAAGATAACCTGAAAGAAATCTAAATAATTCGACAAATAAACATCAAAATAATGGCTCTGACACTCACCGTATAGCGTATGTTGAAGCTGTAATCATCAGGAATAGCACCAATACCATGCAGACCCCTGTCAGGCCGGGAACTATGAAAATGTACATAAGTACGTTTTAACTTAAATCCAACAGAGAAAAAAGTATAAAAAATTATTAGCTTAAAATTCAAAGTACTATATTGCTATATTGCTCTGTGGGAAGTCCAATTCAAGTCATGTATCTCCTTATATGTTCCCTCTCAAAAAAGGCTGTTTTGAATTAGCATTCGTTTCAAGGTACGAAGACAAAGCAGAGTTTTCCACCTTTAACAGAAGAACCCATTTTTGTATTTTCAAATATTCCACTAAGAATGGTGACTATGTGCACACTTTTACAGGTACATGCTATACAAAATGTCAATAATTAATTCAACAAGGTAAGGCTGACATTCAACACTCTTACTGCCTTGGTTTTCTCCACCACAGCACTAAACCCTCCTTCCTTTCTCCTCCCCTCTTTATGGAACTAGTAACTCCTTCACTTTCGATTTCAAGTGATTTTTTTGGGCATCACTATCTAGAATAATTTTTAAGAAAAAAAAAAACAAAATCTAAATCTTTCTAAAAAACCGTAACTTCAAATTTAGAACAAAAAAGAGGTGAGGAGTTCCCATCGTGGTTCAGCGGCTAATGAACCTGACTAGGATCCATGAGGATGTGGGTTCGATCCCTGGCCCTGCCCCGCAGGTTAAGGATCCTGCGTTGCCATGAGCTGTGGTGTAGGTTGCAGACATGGCTCAGGTCCAGCGTTGCAGCGGCTGTGGCGTAGGCCAGCGGCTATGGCTTCAATTGGACCCCTAGCCTTGGGAAACTCCATATGCTGCGGGTACAGCCCTAAAAAGACAAAAAAAAAATGTTGAAATAAGTGCTTCTGATATTAATGTAACACTCATTTTTTAAGTGTCCAAACACGTCAATTTTCAAAATTAATACGGACATCATAGATTGTGACAAATTAGTGCTAGGTCATCTAGCACATCCAAAACAAATAGGGGATATGCCATCAAAAAGAATGAAAATCTCAAAGCCTCATCTCATCTAATCTTACTATTATCAAATAAAATACTTTCCAGAAGTTACCTTTATGTACTCTTATAATCATACAAGCAACACTAAGTACTAAATGACCTAGCTGAGAGATTCCATCTTAAATCTTTGTAGAAAAGGTATTGAGACAAGTCTGTCTCCAAAAGTACAGACATCCCCCATTCCTCTTCTTGCCAAAGACCCACCTATAAAACAGAAGGGCCATCATGGGTTGTAAGCCATTAGCAGAAGCCAGCTAGCTGGGTACGATATAAGAGCAATACTGACATGCATTATTAAGATCACAGAGGGTTTAGAATCATTGGAAAATAACATTAGAAATGCCAGTGCAGTAGAAACAAGTTTCCACTTGTAAAGGGCCACATGAGAAATAAGGCAGTTGGTCTTTGGAACTGAACACTTGAGTACTACTCTCTGTTTTTCACTCTTCCCAATACACAGATTTGGAAACCTAACAAACTTGGCTTTCCCTGGTTTGCTAATTAACCCAAATCATCTTTTCTCTATTTCCCTTTCATAGAGTACTCTCTCTCCCATCATTTTTCCCACTGTCCCAGGTGAAGACTTAATTCCCCAGGGTTTCGGAAGAGGGAGATAACTACACTAGTTCACATTTAAAGACTAATAGCACAGAAAAATACTATTTGAAAAAATAATATTTGAAAAAAACATACGTACAAAATGACCAAGCCTTTCCACTCCCAAGTATTCAGCCTCCCCAAACACAAACATATATCCACCTAAGACTTGTTCAGAAATGGTCATTGCCACTTTATTTTTAATACTCAAGGCCTTTAAACAATTCAAATGTCCATCAACAGATGAATGGATAGACAACTGTGGTATTATCTGGAACCTGTAAAATTAATCAGCACTTTAAAAAACATGAACTGCTGATGATACGCATATATGCTGGACAACACAGATGAATCACAAAATTATTAGACTGAGTGAAAAAAGTAAGACCTCCCACCCCTGCAAAAAATTGCAAAAGAATATACGCTCTATGATTCCTTTTATAGAACATTCTAGAAAATTCAAAACATTCTTTAGTAATAGAAAACAGATTCGCAGCTAGAAGGGATAGAAAGCAGGATGCATTATAAAAGGGCACAAAAAACTTTTTAGGATGATGGATTTTGATCTTGGTTTCGCATGTGTATCCACATGTCAAAGCCAATCAAATCGCATGCTTTACATACATAAAATTCAGGATACTTCAACTATAACAATAAATTAAGAGGAGAAAAAAAGAAAGCCTGTCTCCCTGGCTTCAAGTCATTTTTTTAAAAAAATCCTTATTTGACCACATGAATAAATAAATGATGGAATCCCAGATGGCTCTATAATTTGAAATTTGTGGTTGGAGAGGCCATTCCAGCAATTTTATTAAAGCTTCATGGATGTCTACTGTGCCTACATAGAAGGTTTCCTATGTAGCCCTGAACATGTCAAGATTAGTTATGGAAAGTCTGCAAATCACTTCATCAGGACACCTGAAAAAACCGAGTATGTTTAGATAGAGGCATCATTCCCAAAGGATGTTATTTGAACATTAATTCCTATTACTCAAAAATGCTACAAAGCTTGAAGAGCCACAGGGCACATTAATGTAAAGAAGGACTAAAGTCAAGAAACTAGTTTAAATTTGAACAGATACTTCCTCAAACATTTAACTAGAGCACTCCTTTTAGAGCAGAACAAGGAAAACATATTGGAAAGATATGATGAAATAGCTGACCTCAGTCATTTGAATTCAAGATGAAGTACAGGTCCAGACAGCCTGGAGCATGTATGTATATTCTGGGATTAAGGTCCTGTTCCTGTCCCTTGCGCCAAACCCCAATCTCAACTTCTTCTTCTTTGTAGAAGATAATATGAAAACAAAGTTCTTATTTATTTCTCTTAGGTTGATTCATAGGAACCAAAAAAAGACATTGATTCACACATAAGGTTTTGTTTTTCTCCTTTTTCTGCCTTAGACTTCCCATCCAAGGCTAAGGCTTAAATAAAAATATGTTTTCAATGAGCAAAACTGTAAACAAAACTAAATTGTGTTCTGAAAGAGACATGGTAAAATGTGTACTTTGCAAATGGCAAATATCATACAGAAATATACATATAATTATAAATCTAAATATATAGTTGTGATCTGTAGGAGAAATCACCTGAATTGTTATTATTTTTCAATAAAATTGATTCAAAAAAAAACAATACATTTGGCAGAGCCATGCCTCAGTGCCATGTGCAATTCTGATCCTTACTAAAGTAGTACAGCCAAGCCTTTATGATAGACCATCTCCTCTATACAATCATCCTTGTCCCTGAAATATATACTAAAAATCTCCCCAATAGTTTCATTATTAAGCATACAAGTTTGAGAAAAAGAAAAAAAATTAGTAAGAACTGTACTAACATCAGGGCAAAATTTTGAGTTGTTCAAATGTGTTTTAAAAAGTTAAGAGCTTAGACTGAAATTTCATGGATGATATGCTTGAGAAGGAAAAATAAACAACAAATGAAAAAAGAGATACATTTCAAGAACAATGACTTATTTTCATGACTGTTTATCCTCTTTTTTTAATATCATAAAATATCCCACTAAATTACTGAATTATAAGAACTACACTGATACTGGGAGTGCTTGGTGTTTCTTTCCAACTCCTTGAGGATAAAAACTTATTCTGTAAGTATTTATCATCAACAGTACTTGCCACAGCAGTGGGCACTTAGCGGGTCCTCAATAAGCATATGGCATTATGTTATCTTCATCAAAAGAATGTATGAAAGGCCAGTGCATTTGCTTACTTTCACTGTTCATTTGTTTGAACCCTGGCTATTTGCCCGGTCCCTCTGTTTTCACTGCAACTTTATGCTTGAACCCCTAATCCTTTTTTCTGATATGCAGATTCTCCATATGCTATGTTTTAGCACATATCTAAATGCTGAAGAATTCAAAGATAATTATTTTCAAAGATTTTTCTGAATCTTCCAAAGGAGCAATGAATAACAACTTACCAGTCGTGAAGAGAAGTTTTCTAGGATCCTGAGAAAAAGGGAAGAAAAAAATTGAAAAATAAAACACTGATAATATAAAATTCTACAAGGAGTCTGCCAGAGACAAGAGCCATGTGTTAGGTATGTAAGATACTGCTCTCCCAATGGAATAAGAGAGTCTCGACTGAGTTTTGTAACGTTTTCGCAATGCTAGAGGACAGTATAACATGTACAAAATCCAATTCCAAGAAGTTTATCCATTGGAAAGAGGAAAAATATTGGATGAGGAGTCAAAAGGCCTAGGTTTTCATCTTAATGGCTAATTAAAAGCTAGTAGCAGTGGCCTGAGGACCACTCTTTGACCATTCTGAGACTTCATATCTTTAGCTATAATGTGGAAACACCAATATACACGCTGTCTATCAAAACACCTACAAAGTGTCAAGACATGAGAAACAAAAGTGATGAAATATTATGGAGGTGGGGGGTTTACCATGTAAATTCAGTCAAAGAATACTAACTGAGAACTAAAATGTTTCAAACGCTACTGTGAAAAGTAGTAGTGATATTCAAATAAAGAGGAAAGGTTCCTGCTACTCAGAAATACAAAATATTAATATTGTTATTGTAATATTTCCTTTAAATTACATACTTGTCGTGTAACAGACTGAAGTCAACTCTATCTTCTGGTAGCTGAGATCAATTGTCGGGAAAAGGTAGATTAATTTTTCATCTTAATGGTGCCCAATATTGTACAACTTCATAATTTCTTTCCTTATGCTTCCATTGAATCTGGGGTCAGGCCAGGCTATATACAAAGTAGGAAGCCATTTATAGGATATAATTTCAGGGTCCTTGAATAAAGATCATTTGCCCAAGAATAGCTCCTCATTCAGCTTAGGTCAAATGACTTCTACCCCTGGTGTAAGAGACATGATTAAAGTCTAATCTAGAATAACCTCATTCATATAATAACTAGTAAAAATATAAGATGGGCTGAACAAAGTGATAATAAAAGAAATATGAATGAATAGCTATGGAAACTCAGAAGATGGAAAAATTAATGTTGCTGGGGAATGAAGACCAAATATAAGAATAAGAGACTCTTTCACAGATGACGAGATAAGGCCATCAAGAATACACCACCATCACAAACTGGAGGATGAAGGAGTCATTGGAAATGTGGAGAAGGCAGAGAAACACAAAGCAAGAACAAAAAGGTGCATGGCACTAACCCATCTTTTTCAAAGACAATTCACAGAAGAATATAACTTTATGTATGCAGTACCTGTGTGTGTGCATGTGTGTATTTTTTCATCTTCATCTAATATGTGGCCTAGTACCTACTAGGTACTCAGAAACAGTTATTAGAAGAAAGAAGAGAAGGAAGGGAAAAGCAAGATATGAAGGAAGATAGGAAAGAAGGAGGGACAAAAAGGGAAAATTAAATTAAAATGAGTTACCATTTTTTACCCATCAGATTGCCCATGTTTTTTTTTAAAAAAATGAGTGATGTAAAAATAAGCATTCTGATAAAATTGGTGGAGTGTGTCAACTGCTGAAGCTTTTTTGGAAGGCAGCTTGTCCATCAAAACAAAAAATGTCCCGGAGTTCCCGTCGTGGCTCAGTGGTTAATGAACCTGACTAGTATCCACGAGGATATGGGTTCTATCCGTGGCCTTGCTTAGTGGGTTAAGGCTCCAGCGTTGCTGTGAGCTGTGGTGTAGGTTGCAGATGCGGTTCGAATCTTGCATTGCAATGGTTGTGGGGTAGGCCAACAGCTACAGCTCTGATTCCACCCCTGGCCTGGGAACCTCCATATGCCAGGGGTGTGCCCGCCCCCCTCAAAAAAAGACCAAAAAAAATGTGCATACCTTTGAAAGCAAAATGCTATTCCCATGAATCTGCCTAGCAGAAGCAAACAAAAAAAATTATTTACAGGCAGTTCATGAGAAAAACTTGGAATCAAGCTAAAATCTGTGATTAAGGAAAGGGCTAAAATGGATGGGGTAGATGTATATTTTCTAATACAACAAACCACAATACATATATTTATGGAAACAGGTAAACTGCTGAAGAATATGTATCATAAAATACCATTCACATCATCTTAAAACAGAATCACTAACCGTGGCTATTTCTGGAAGAGAAGCTTTCACTTTTCATTTACTGGGGAGTTTTAAAATATTTTACATTGAGCATATATCTTTTAAAGCAGAATAAATTTAATAACCAGCAATGTTGCAATGACTAAAAATACTGCAATATCAAGGAATCATATATTATAGTAAAATGGTAAAAATCATTATAGTAATTGAAGACATATGAATTATAAAGCAAAGGGAGAAGCAAAGAAGGAAAAGATAAAAAAGGGAAACTGCAAGGCAAGACTAGTACACAAGTGGTCCCCTGTGACTTGGGCAGAGAGGGACAGAGCGATGGGAGAAGTGGTAGGAGACAGGCAGAAGTGGGGGCCCTGGTCTGAAATCACTGCATGTAAAGAGCTTCCCACTGGCATGCTAAGGGGCTGGACTTGTCTGTGGTTCTTTGTGCTGGGTGTACTCTATGATCAACTGGTGTGCTTTTAAAAAAATATTAATGCCTGTCCCTAACCCAGATTAATGAAATTACATGGGTGTTTAAAAAAAAAAAAAAAAACTAGTAGCATCAAGAGATTTATCCAGGGATGCTTGTTCTTTTGTTTTGTGATGGAGTAGGGAAGATGGGAAGCCATCTATTAAGTCACTATCAGACTTTAGCAAGTCAAGGTGGGGTTCTGATCACAGGGGACACTGCACACTTCAGTGTTGAGGAAGACTTGGCTTGGGGGATCAAAGGCAGCCTGAGGACACAGTGAAAGCAACGAGCCACAGGGACCTAACCAGGGCTGTGCATGTGCTGCGTGCACACTGGGCTCTTGCCTGGCATCATTTCACAGGCAGCTTCACATGGAGATAAGCACCCCTAAATCAGATAGTGCCCATCACAGGATTCGGTTCAAGGTCACCTATTACATGGAATAAAACAAAATAAAACAGAGTGAAGACTTAGAACTTTAAGTTAAATCAACTGACGGTCCAGGATCCTCAAAGAATCAACCTTCTTTTCTGCCTTTTCCTCTAAGCACAGTGTCTGAGTTACTGAAGTATTTTACCCTGTAAGAGCACTGTTGACCGTCTCCACTGAGTGATGAGAACTAGACAAAAGCTGTTGGGAGGCAGACGGCAGGCTTGAGTGGCAACCATCAGGACACTGCAGAATATAAAAAGCAGACCCTCTCCGAACTTTCATTTTCAGCAGGAGAGACTTTGAAACAGTAATTACCTATATTTTCTATTGAAAGGGAATAAAATTAAACTTGACAAGTGCATTTTAAAAGCACTCAAAAGGAACAGCAAAGTACAAATTTTCTGTGAAACTCCCAGACCCTTATTAGTCATCTCAGGCAAGTGAAAGGAAAAGGAGAAGACGGAGACCACACACCTCATCTCGGTATCTTGCTGCATTCAATTCAATGAAATCCTCGCGGTAGTTCACGGAGAAGTTGAGGGCATTCACCAGGTGGGCAGCCACATGCACACCTACAGAATTGCACCAGGCAACAGTCAGTGGGGTGTCCAGAAGTGCTCTAGGACTCAGTTCCTCTCCTTAAGTAAATACAGGGTCACATTTTGACAGTCGTATGCACAATAAAACGTTCAATTAAGAGGGAAGTTTTAAAAGCAGAAAGAATCTTAATTATAGACAGTTTTAGTATGAGAAAGCATGTAAAGAAACAATTTTCAAAGGCAGGAATAAAATAACCCTAGCAAGTCAGGGTTAAAAACACACATGCACACACACATACGTATGTAATAACAGGGGCATTCATTTTTTTTTATTTAAGCAGCTCGCGAACACTGTAGTCTCCCCTTATTCACTGTTTCACCTTCCGAGGTTTCAGTTACCTGCAGTCAGCTGCAGTCTGAAAACATGAAATAGAAAATTCCAGAAATAAACAGTTTATAAGTTTTAAATTGTGTGTCTCCTGGGTGTGATGAAATCTCTGGCTCTCCCACTCCATCCCACTGGGGACGTGAATCATTCCTTTGTTCAGCACATCCTACCTGTGAGTCGTGTAGTAAACAGCCCAGTTATCAGATCAACTGTCCGAGATACCAGTGCTTGTCATCAAGCAGCCTTCATTTTACTAAATAATGGCCCCAAACTGCAAGAGTAGTGATGCCGGCAATTCAGACATGCCAGAGAGAAGCTACAAAGTGCTTCCTTTAAATGAAGAAGTCAAAGTTCTCAACTTAATAAGGAAAGAAGAAATCCCGTATGTTGAGGTTGCTACGATCTATAGTAAGAATGAACTGTCTATCCAGGAAATTGGGAAGAAAAAAAGAAATTTGTGCTCACTTTGCTGTCACACCTCAAACTGCAGAGGTTACTGGCCACAGTGTATATTTGTTAAGATGGAAAAGGTATTAAATTTGTACAGTAAAATATTTTGGGAGAGAAGTGGGACCACATTCATGTAACTTTTATTATAGTATGTTGTTACAATTGTCATATTTTAGCATTAGTAACTGTTCATCTCTGACTGTGCCGAGTTTATAAATTAAACTTTATCATGGGTATGTCTGTATAGGGAAAAACATAGTATCCATAGATTCAGTACTAAGCTCAGTTTCAAGTATCCACTAGTGGGGGGTCTTAGAAAGTATCCCCCGTGGATAAGGGGAAACTGCTGTATTTCAGATTTTCTACAGATGGAGGTTCCCAGGCTGGGGGTCAAATTGGAGCTGCAACTGCCAGCCAAACCTCAGCCACAGCAATGCCAGGTCCAAGCTGCCCCTGTGACCTACATACACCACAGTTCACAGCAACACTGGATTCTTAACTCACTGAGCAAGGCCAGGTATCAAACCCGCATCCTCATGGATACTAGTAAGGTTCCTTTCCACTACACCACAGTGGGAACTCCAGATCCCTTCATTTTCAATGAAAGGTTGATATGCTAACTACATATCTCATGGCTCAAACGTGCAGGGGCATCCTTAAAGGAATTGCCATTCTTTCTAAATTCTCCTGAAAAAAAAAAATCCTAGGTAACAGTTGTATGAGATACATCCTTAAGGGACACATTCACCTTCCTTAAAAGAATTAAAGGTTTCTAATTAGGTTAAAAGAATTCAAGGCTTCTAATTATAGGTGGCAGAGAGAAAGTGATGCACATTGTATGGATTTTCTCATTTAATTCTCATAACAAAGAATGAGGGAGTTAGAGTCATCCTTATTTTACATATAAGAAAGCTAAGGTTAAGAAACGTTATTTTCGCTAAGGTCAAACCCCTGGTGAATGACAGAATGCAAATCTGGAACACCAGCTCATTCATGTCAATACTCTACACCATCTCAGCCTCTTGGTTTTTCTCTAATGGACCAGAATATTTGGACACAATGACAGTTTAGAAGAAATCAAATTATGAATGTGCCAACATTTCCTGCTCTTCCTTCATTTTTGACCTTTCCCTCTCTCTAATCCAACCTAACCCTTGCCACACCCTTGGTCCTCATCTCTTCCTGGACTCTTGCTCCATCCCTGGCCTTGAGCTATACTGGAGTCTAAAGCCCATCCCTGAGTCGCTCCCCATCTCCCATCTCCAGAGGTGCGAAGTACAAATGGGAAGATGCTCATGCATAAGTCACTGGGAAGATGCCTCTTTCAACAATACTTGGCAATTTTTAAAAAGCTGAAAGTTTAATTACCTGGTAATAGCTATTCCAAAACACTTTGATTCAAAATGTCTGTCCACAAATATCCAGACCAAATGTCCCTAGTATCAAAATGCCTATGTCCTATCAAATAATCACCAAATAGAAATGTCAGGTGCTATACCACTGAAATAACTTACCCCTGACAGTGTAAATTATAATAACTAATTCTATCCTAAGAACTTCACATGCATGATCTCATTTTGGTCTTAAAACCGTGAGGTAGGTGCTACTGTCAATCCATTTTATAGGCAAAACAACAAACTGAAGATCAGAGAGATTATGTCACACACTAAGGCAGAGGGGCAGCTGTGGATAGATTCCACAAAATCCATGTCCAGAGTCCATGTATTTAATCAATATGTGTATTACCTCCTGTTTCAAAAATTTGAAAAGTTATCATATAAACGTTCAGGACAAAAATTTATTTTAAAATGACCCTTAAAAACCCAAACAATTCTCACTTCATATTTTAACTTAGAATTAATCAGGATAAATTTTCACAAATTTTGACATTTGCTCTTCTACCCAAGTGTTAATATCAAAGAAACACTCAAAAAATAAAATTTTGATGGAAACATATCCTATGAATGAACATTTCACATTCTAATTTTCATGCATCTGAACTCCTATCATATCATTACTTAGAGGTTAAAAATTATAGCCTCCTTCTAGTCTTTCTAAATGAAAATTACTTTCTAAATTACTTAGAAAACAACCATTACCAACTTGGGAGCCAAACTTTGCACACTATAATGTAAAATATATATAGACACATCATTTTTTGTCTACGACACATCTGTTTTCTTTAGCACCACGAGATAAATCTCTTCAAACACACGGATGAGAAAATTAAGCTATATAATAAGAAAACAAGTCGGTGACAGTAAGTGATTCATAAAAATAAAAATATCATTCATAAAATGCACTTTTCTAACATAATATTGAACACGTTTTGGTTTTCTCACCTGAAAAAATACAGATAGTAACACCACAGGTTATATGGAATGTTCTGCTTTTATCCAACAGTCTTCTGGTTCTCCTGCTTGGAACCTAAATAAAAATCATTTAATATGTAAAAATGATGCAGTAACTAGGATATATACACAAAGTTTTAGATATATGGCGGAGGCCTGTTAATCAAAAATTGATGAGATAAAGTGCAATATGTCTAGTTTGGGAACACCCAAATCATTAACGACAACGTGAGAAGATGATTACTGATGTGGAAAAAAGTTAAGTAAAAAAGTTATAACACATAAACTACACTATGATCCTATATTGCTTATAATTAATGGCATTATATGATAACATATTTGCAGGCATTTATCTCAAACAGTAATTATGGTTGTTCTGGCAGAGCAATATGCGAAGAAACCTTCACTTATTACTTTGCATATTTCTGGACTTTTAATTTTACAACATATATGACTTTCTTTGGGGGTCAAAAATAAGATTATTTTTAAAAGCAGCAATTTCATCAGCAGGTTTAAATGCCTGCTTGATCTTATACAAAAAACAAAATGTCAAGCATCTTTGAAAACCTATGTTTCACATTAGGGGACAATTCTTTAAGACTTATTAAATACTGAGAGACTCAGGTGGGCACTTTTCATTTCCTGCCATTTATCTTCGCTTTCTGCTCACCAAGCCAATGGCCAGCCACAGGGATCAAATCCTTGCATTTTACAATAGTTGGCAACCTAGAGAAAGTGTTATTTCACCAATTACTGCATTAAAAATAAAGAGTTTCTAAATATAATTATGTGAAAAGGTTGAGAAGTTTTACCGCAGTAAATCCACTCACATGAACTTCACAGAACATCAAGTGACCTCATGTTAACAATTCCTTTTAAAATATCAGTATCAGGAGTTCCCGTTGTGGCGCAGCGGTTAACGAATCCGACTAGGAACCATGAGGTTGCGGGTTCGATCCCTGGCCTTGCTCAGTGGGTTAATGATCCTGCGTTGCCATGAACTGTGGTGTAGGTCGCAGACGTGGCTCGGATCCTGCGTTGCTGTGGCTGTGGCGTAGGCCAGCTACAGCTCCGACTAGACCCCTAGCCTGGGAAACTCCATATGCCACGGGTGTGGCCCTAAAATGGCAAAAAAAAAAAAAAATTAAAATATCAGTATCAATTCAGCAGTACCTAACAAACTTAAGTGAAGAAAGGAACAAACACACACCTACACATGCACACACGGATAATAGAGGACAAAAAACAATTTTAGTTGAATTTTAACTTTCAAAGGGCTTTTCTACTTTCTAAATCCTTTGTTTTCCATGTTAATATCTTACATGACATCACATCTTAAGACATCTATGTCAAGCCATTCACATAGCTCAAACCAGGTATGTGTTTTAAGAAAGAAATTGCCACCAATACCTGTCATCCTGGGTATTGGTCAAAGGTCCAAAGAGCTCTGGTTTGATCACTTGAATGTAATTAAATGAAAACACAAGATTTCAATGAGGAATGGGAAAGAACTCAGAACCGGGGCTGATCTTAGCCACCATTCACGAGTCTCAAGATCTTGGTCTCATTACCTAAACTCTCTATGCTCCAGGTGCTTTATATGCAATACCCACAGAGTCATGTGAGGATTCACAAGCATACATGTGAATTACATATATGTTAGCACAGTGCCCAATACTATTTTTATTATCTGCTGCCTTGTCTTTTGTTGTAGAATAGCTCACTGATCATCTTGACAGGTGACCCGGTCTTTACGAACATCTTTTAAGAAATCACTCTAACAGAAAGTCAGACCATGAAAACTAAGAAGGGGTAACATGCCACTTATACACTTGATTTTTACTTGGGAACCTTCGACTAGGATTTTGTACTTACCTTCTGGGATCCTCGAAGGTAAGCCAGGAGTGTCCGGCACATGGGTAGGAGGATAAGGCTGCAGTTGAGGTTAAGAACAGATGCGGAGGCTCTGCTTAGGCACAATCCTAGCTGAACCAATAAGGCAAGGGTCAAAACACAGTCAAGGGCAAAAGTCAACTACAAATATGCTACAGACCTCACCCCACAGGATCATGGCAAATGCCAACTCCTTCCAGAGTCATGAATAACCCTCCATTTTCCTCTCACCAAAAGAAAAACTGGTCTCTCTCTCTTTTTTTCCTCATTTTTGGCCACACCTGAATTATGTGTGGAAGTTCCCAGGCCAGGGATTGAATCCAAGCTGCAGCTGTGACCTATGCCAGATCCTTAATCCACCAGCTGGGCTGGGAATTGAACCTGCACCTCAGCAGTGAGCCAAGCCACTGCAGAGACAAAACCAGATCCTTAACCTGGTGGGCCACAGCGGAAACTCCAGAAACGGGTCTCTTTCTGTTCTGCACTGCTGTAAAACTTAGCCTCCTCTCACTTCTACCAGTGTTCTATTCACCTGACTACACTCTTTCAGTGCAATGTCAATTTCTTATTCTACACCCACTATATTGTTCTAAAGCCCTAAGAGCTTCAGCATACTGTGTACCTCCACATTGGTAGAGTGTTGAATCCTTTGTTCACTGGAAAGGTACCAAGAATTTCAAACAGATGTTTTGCATTTGTGGTTTCTCTCAAACACTCTGAGCCTCTGCACAACTCCCTTCCACACCAGCACCTGTCTTTAAGGTCTTCATCTTACTGACTCTACTCATCTTTCAGGTCATCTGACTTCTCTAAAGCTACTTCTCTGAAGTTCTTCCCTGACCCCAAACCAGGAGAGATCCCAGATCTGCTGTGCCTTATACAAGGCTCATCACAACCACGCCGCACAACATATTTTTCAAAGAATCAGTCCGCTTTGGTATTATTTCAATCCTTTTTGGCAATGAATTTTAAATCAAATTCTTGCTAGATTGACACCTGCTATTAATCTAGTACCATCAACATTCTTCATAGGAATGGTGCACCACGTGAAAAGAAGAGAAGGGGTTATATTTGTGCACTTGTCCTGAAATAAACATAAAACTACTTTAAGAATTTACTAAGAAATGGGTGTAAGTCAGATGCTTTTCTTATCTTAAAATTGTTCATGCCCCTGAGAGTCCCAACTTAACCCTTGGCAAAATAGCAACTCTGTTACATAGTGTTTCTTGTCAATTATATGAAACACCACTCCTGAAGGAGAGATGGGGTAATAAGTCATATCAGGAAAGCAATAATTTTCATTGATATATGTAAAAAGTAATATTTCCAGTTAGGCTATTTCTACATCATGCATTGAGCACCTCAGGGATACAGTTCAATGAGTATACTAGTAAGTGGACAAACAGAAACCATCCCCTCTGGACCATCTAAGAAAATGCTAAGTATAATTTTATCACTTCAATGAGCAAAATTATTATCATCTCAGAGTGATAAGTTTTTGTTGTTTAGGCCTCCAGAGAAACAGAGCAATTGCTATCTTTTTTTGATCTGGCATCTGCATGTGATAAGAAAATTTTAGCTCGAGGGAATTTACATGATAATTTTGTCTGCAATTTTAATGTACTAGGAAAATAACTCATTTAAAATATATCAGCTAAAATCTACCATACACATTCAGGACTCGAGATACAAATAAATTATCCAAATGTCCTTTGTGGTTCAGTCTTTAAAGAAAATTCTTATATTTTTGCATTTTCTAACCATTTATTGCCTGTCTGGAAGTGTTTTATTGCTGTGTTTACATTAAATCACACAGTAATTTAATTCAAAGTGGATTTAAGTGTCCCCTTGGGATAAATGGAGTTTATTTTGGCATTCCACTTCTTCCGCATGATGCTGCAAAATCTAACCGGACTCATTTCCCTGTATATGTTTGTTCCTGAATATACTTAGATCTTCAAACCAAGGTGAAAAATTCTTTTTATTAGCTTATCAGAGTACGAAATTCCCTCATTCAGAAGCAGTGAAGAGAATGAGGAAATGGAGACATCTCATTTCAGTGGCACAATCACAGGAAACCATTTTATCTGTCTACTACATGGATACTATCCTATGGCTAAGATTTGTTTTATCTAGTCATTATTAATTCTTGACCTTCATAAGAATCAGCTACTTCCAGTGTCC
Source organism: Catagonus wagneri (assembly GCA_004024745.2). Lineage (NCBI taxonomy): Eukaryota > Metazoa > Chordata > Mammalia > Artiodactyla > Tayassuidae > Catagonus > Catagonus wagneri. The sequence goes on along the minus strand of PVHT020000035.1, from coordinate 5,197,521 downwards.
AAGGTTCATGACCTTCATAAGGATCAGCTACTTCCAGTGTCTAAATTATGTGCCTAGCCCACTTTACATGGAAGACGTGTTTTACCCTTTCTAGAGAGCTTAGCCCACTAGTTTTCAAATCTCACTTAGGTTAGTTATCACTAGATGGCAGCGTTACTTTCACGGTTCAAACCCTCCCTGTCAAGGTCTCAAACATAATTAACAGAGAAATCCATATGTCATTTAAAAATTATAAATGCATTTTAGATGAGTGTGTATACTTGCTATGGACTGAATTATGTGTCCTCCCCAAATTCATATGTTGCATATGATGGAGCCCTTGGGAAGTAATTAGGTTTAGGTAAGATTATGAGGGTAGAGTCTTCATGATAGTATTAGTGTCCTTATTAAGAGAAAGAGACCTGAGCTCTCCCTCTCCTCCCTGTGAGGATAGAGCAAGAAGGCAGCCATCTGTCAACCAGGAAAACAGCTCTCAACAGACTCCAAATCTGCTGGTTCCCTGATCTCACACTTCCCAGCCTCCAAAACTGAGAGAAATAAATGTTTATTGTGTAAGCCATCCAGTCTATGGTATTTTATTGTAGCAGCCTGAACTAAGATGGTCCTATAGAAAATGATAAGAAAATATGCCATTTTGAAGCAAGTTATAAAAGAATGTAACATCTGGGTATAACAAGTACATGATCATTTTTCCAAAATCGCAAATTCCTCTTATTGTTGGTTTTTTAATCTTAAACCTGTTATTTAATAACAATTCATCTTGGGCTACTTAACTGTCTTTATCTGTGAAGTTGAGGCGGATAAAATTTTCTTATCCTTAAAATTAACATAATATGATATGATATAATAATGCTAACATTTAGGACTTTTGTAGAAAGTAAAACCAGTCTAAAAAAATGCAAGCACTATGTAAAATTAACTTATTACTTAGGGTCACTATATCACATCTTTTCTCTAAATATTGACTTCTGTACTTGCATAGTAGCTGTTATTGTTTCACCTACATTATTCATTCATTTATTGTGATAGGCACATACCACAAAGCATCAAGGGTTCAATAGTGAACTGAAAACAAAAAAAAAAATGCCTTTTTCCTTAGGATTTTATATTTTAGCAGGGGAAACAGATACTAATCATATAGTTGCTTAATCAAATGTAAATTGTAACCAATACACAATGACCACTGTGATGAATGAAAAATACAAAGTATCTGAATGAAAAATACAAAGTATCTGTAACAGGAAATGCAATCTGAATAGGAAAGTCAGAAAGGCTTCCTTGACTAAATGAAAAGTGAACTGAGATCTGGAAGGTGAGCAGAAGACATCTAGGAATGAGGACACGTATGCAGAAAATAAACAGCCTAAGAACCGATGTGTGGCAAATGGAAGCACGGTGCAGACATGAGAAATTAATGGTGGTCCAACGTGGTTGGATTGGAAATGGAGGATGGTACGACATAAACCTGAGGAAGCAAGTAGAGATAGACTTGCTGGACTTTGTAGGTCCAGAATGTGTGTCTTGGAATTCCCATTGTGGCTCAGTGGAAAGGAATCTGACTAACATCCATGAGGATGAGGATGCAGGTTCGATCCCTGGCCTCACTCACTCAGTGGGTTAAAGATCTGGTGTTGCTGTGAGCTGTAGTATAGGTAGCAGACATGGTTCGGATCCCGCATTGCTGTGGCTATGACAGAGCCCAGTGGCTACAGCTGCAATTCAGTCCCTTGCCTGGGAACCTCCATATGCCGCAGGTGCAGCCCTAAAAAAAGGGGGGGGGGGGAATGTGTGTCTTTATCCTAAAATCAATGCAGACTGTGTCTTAAGCAGGGAGGAGATAAGAAGATTAGTATTCGGTAATGATCACTGTGAGCCAAGAGTGGAGAACAAAATGGAAGGATGTAATCTGGGCAGTGACAGCACGTTTTGTAGTTAGTCATCACAAAAGTGAAATTTTATTTGAGACAAGAATGACATTTTATGGCAATTATAGCTGAGTCATACATATAGAAGGGATTGAGTTTTGACTAAATATTTTATTTATCAGTAAATTTACTTTGATAAATAATTTCCTAACACACATACATATAAAATTGGTGAATTAAAAGGATCTAGCCCACACTGCACCTCCACCTGGTGTCTAACGCCTTCTATAAGGGGGCCAAACAAAGGTAATCCACCCTCCCTTGAATGTCTCCCAAGTCAGCAGAATGTTCTACTGTCAAAAACTTCTATTTTGTTTTCTTACACTTACATGAAATCTGTGTCTCTATAACTTCTGCCCACCAGACTACTCTGTACAATAGTATTCCTAAAATAGGCCTTCAAAAACTAAAGATAAAACTGGAATGGTTTCCCAGCTTAATCTGGTTTTCTTCAGACTGAATGAAATTTAGTGGCTCTAAAGTTCTTTGGACTGGGAATTTGGAATTAACAGATGTCAACTACTGCCTTTGGAATGGATAAGTAATGAGTTCCTGCTGTACAGCACTGGGAGCTATGTCTAGTCACTTATGATAGATCATGATAATGCGAGAAAAAAGAATGTATACATGTATATGTAACTGGGTCACCTTGCTGTACAGTAGAAAATTGACAGAATGCTATAAACCAGCTACAATGGAAAAAATAAAAATCATTATAAATGAAAAATAAATAAATAAATAAAATTCTTGATATAATTTTTAAGATTCCAAGATCATCTCAGTCACCTTTCCCAATTCACCAGAATTCAGTATCGAAGAGCATCATCTTTCTCACTAAGGACAAGATCTGCACATTCTAAGACTGTGTTCTACTGTGGGGCAACTATATTGCATAACAGCTCATCTTGTGTTTACAACAATTTTCTCACATAAATTGCTAGTAAACAACAATTCATCTATCCTATAATGAAAAAAGAAAGAAAGAAAGAAACAGAAACAGAAGTGTGAGAGAGCAGGTACATAAATGTAAGAATTTATGGGTATATATATATATATATATATATATATATATATATATATATAGCCCATTATATTATATTGGGTGTGAATGTTATATTTTGATATATTTCCTTCTCAGTTTTGCCTTAGCTGAAAAATTTACATTCACGTTTTCCTCATCTTCATCCAAGTTCTTGACAAAGCTATTTAAATGTAACAAAATTCTGGTGAAATAGTTGACTCTAGAGAAGACTTGCAAAATACCTTTTCAGCTAAATTAACTTTCAAATGAACATTATGCTCTCAACTGGGAATTTTCTCAGCAATTTTAGGGAAATACAAAATGACATTCTACATGTACATATCTATGCAAAATTGATGTTCAAAAGGATTTGAAAAGGCCAGAAGAGTATTAATAATAGTAAGTTTTAATAAAATGATCATTTCTCTAGCTACCTCTTGGTGAGTCGACAATTAGTCATTTCCAGGAAAAAATAAAAATGAAAGTTATCGTAGAGGTTTCTAAAAGATTTTTTATATTCTGATTTGATATTTTGGGTTTGTCAAAAATTATGTAAATTTGTACTCATTAAGGTCATTTTTATTGACTCTTTTCCTCCAAGGACATATTTTTAATCAAACTAAATGCTAATTCTTAAATGTTTTATAATCACAGAACTTGGCTCTTTCAACAGGGCCTTATATGTCATCCAATCCAACCTTCTTTTTGCCTCTACTTAACATGCCTAGTTCCTAAAGACACAAGAACTAGAACCCAAATCTCCCTTTATGTTCTATCATTTCCCTAAGAACAGAACACTTCACTCCCTAGAAGAGATGTGAATTCAGACACTTTGTTTTTGTTTCGTTTTCTTTTTTGTACCTTTTTTTTTTTTTTTAATAGAGCAATACACACGGCATATGGAGGTTCCCAGGCTAGGGGTCTAATCAGAGCTACAGCTGCCAGCCTAGGCCAGAGCCACAGCAGTGCTAGATCCGAGGCACATCTGTCACCTACACCACAGCTCACGGCAACACTGGATCCTTAACCCACTGATCGAGGCCAGGGATCGAACCCACATCCTCATGGACCCTAGTCGAGTTCATTTCCACTGTGCAACGATGGGAACTCTGAATTCACACACTTTGTGTAGTTCTCTTTCCAAATCATAATAGTTTCTTACTCAGTAGCTTAGCCTTTATCCAATCAGTAGGTTTCCCTGTTCCTCTGTGTAAATCCTTATCTATGAGTTCCCTAATCTGACTGCACTTGAAATCACTTGATGGACTATTTAAAAATAAATATCTCTGTTGAATTTCCTGAAATTCTGATTCTCTAGACCTGGCGGGTGGCTGGGCTCAGAAGGTACAACCAGACTTTGCTATCCCTGTTTGAGAATACACAGTTGGAAGTCATACAAATCTGCATTAGAAGTCCTTTTATTAGCTGTGTGGCCTTAGGCAATTTTCTTACTCTTTCTGTCTCAGTTTCCTCACCTACAAAATTTTAAAAAAGTAAAATAATACTTCTACTCCAAAGGGTTATTGTATTAAACAAGCATGTATATACTAAGTGTGGTACCTGGCATATAGTAGAAGTTAACAGAGGCTATTTTATATCATCCTGGTCCCTGGCCATCCACACATTAGGTCTAGTTACAGAATTTAAATGCTCTTATGGCATAGCTTCCTGAATATCACTCTTTCCAGGCCTGTTCTTCCATCCTCCGCTCTAGTTATAGTTGGAGCTTATGAGAGCCAAGCTTTACTCAACTCAACTCTATCCAAAGAATTCAGAGAGTTCTAGGTAACTAGTAGGTGTGCAATAAATATATGGTGGATGATAAATGAGTGGACCTCTAAGATGCCCTCATTTAGGAAACTTGAAAAAAGAAATCAAACACAAAAGTGTTCTCCCAAGAGATCTACTTCACATCTAGAATCAGAAGGCAGGACCTGCTCTTTCCATTGAACTACATCCCCCAGGATACCAAGTCTGCCTCCACCTCCCCAATGCTCACCATTCTAGAGACTGGGGTCTCCTCTATGGAACTGAGCAACATACAATTTGGTTGCAAAGGATTTTTTGTTTGTTTGTTTTTTAAAGCTTCTTTTTTTAATTTTTTAATCTCTTTTTAATCCTCAAGAAATACAGGGATATATTCTAATTTTTTTATTTTATTTTTTTGGCCGCCTCACAGCAAAATGGAGTTCCCAGGCCAGGGCCAGGGATCAAACCTATAACCCAGTCTCCTGCCGATCCCACTGCGCCACAGTGGGAACTCCTCAATTTAAGAAAACCCTCAGGGCCACTGTAGCTCTCTGGCAAGACTGAATAGATCATCTAGTCCAAACTTCTTTTTGACCCAGCTTATATTAGAAGTCTGCAAATAAGCCAAATTGCCGATACCATAAGTTCGCTTAGCTATGCTTTTATATTTATTACATGACTCAGTTCAGATCCTGAGTCATGAATTACCCAAACCAGCTACCCTAAGCTTTCACTGCATATCTGTTTCCTCTCCACAGCTCATGCTGTTGCCATTTCTTCTATTCATGATAGCATCCCACATCGTCCAACTTCCACACCCAAGTGCCGGATGAACTCCATCATTCTTCAAGTCTCAGCCCAAGAGTCATTCTCTGTTAAGCCTTGCTAGGGCCCACATCCCCACCCATACCCCCCTTGACACCTCCAAATTTACCCCTTTTTCAAATATTCTGAAAAATATGTAGCATCTTTCTCAAGGCTTCCCTTCTGCCTTTTATCATACCTCCTTTGGAAAACTTAAGCCATTATACTGTAATGGTTTACTTATTTATTTTATCCTTTTTTTCTCCACAAAGCTAGTGAGTGGCAGCAAAGAAAGTGGAAAAGCTCAAACTGCCTCTTATCCTTGGGAATATAAAAATGCATGGACATACTGAAAAAACTAAAGAAATTTATTTCAAAAAAATATTCCTTGGGGAAAATATTCTTCTAGCAGTGAAAGCCGAAAGAAAGCTATCATGATATAGATACATAAACAAGAAGAGACAACCCCACAAAGTAGTCTGTATGATTTTCCACAGCAACAGTAGGCATTTTTTTTGTAGTCTTTATAATAATCAAAGGGGTCCATGGCAAAAAGTTGGAATAATTTATTTTTCTTCAACCTATAAACCAAAATTTTAGTGCTAACTTAAAAGTTTAGTTTATACCATTTATATACTACAATAGGGCTATGAATTTAGAATATGGTGGACATTTCTCAGGAGCAAGATTGCACTTAAGACAAAAGGCATTTCAATGAAGGGCTACTTCAAAAGTGGATTACCTAATTATTTTGATAAGCTTCCATATGGAAACAATAATGAATAACATGTCATGAGCAACCAGAAAGTCCTTAATAATAATTGGGGCAATTATTTCTTAAAAAAAAAAACAATATAAACTACCAATTCAGTGCTCTTGGGGCATATCCAAAAACTCATGAATGTCCCTTCATGCCATTATAAAAAAAACTCTAATTCATTCCAAATGATCTAAGCTGGTTTCTGTCAACTAACTGCCCTGGAGACTTTTAACCATGATGGAACTTTTGACTCAAGTTGACCTTTCTTCCCATCTATAAACTGCTTAAAAAAAAAAAAAAAAACTGTCTCTAAAAGAAGCTATCAGTTTGAAAGAAGGAAGCGGGGGAAATTTTTTTTTTTCCATATAACTAAAGGAACCACCAAAGTATAGGGTCCATTCTGATACTTTATCCAGATATTCTTATGTTTAACTCAAATCTTTTCTTTTATACGTCATCATCCTTTATTCTCCCATTTCTAGAAATGAACTAACTTCCATTTTTAGCAGAAATGTGGTCTCCCCTTAGAAGTCTATTACGAATCAGAAGAAACTGTAGCTGTTACAGAAAAAGCAGAACAAAGCAAGATTGATATATGATAGTTCTGTCCTGGTTTTGTCTGCCTTGCCTTTCCTGTGCCAAAAGCCCAGAGAGGAGAAGAGATTCACTTCCAGACTATGTGTCTATCTGGAAAAGTTAAACTTAAATGGCAGTCAGAACCACATATAAACACATTCATGGATTTCTAAAGGCATTGCTGTCTAAGGCACAATCACCAGATTAAAAGATATGACATTCTCACCACAGCTAGCACCTGTGACCTCTACCGGATCACTTGTCTCCAAAGCCTAGCATTGAAGAATTCAAAAAAACAGTAAAAAAAAAAAACCTCCTCCTTTTTCCCTGATAAAACTGTTCTAAAAGGTAAAAATATATCAAATGAAAATAATTTGGCCTCTTTAGCTGACAAACATTATTAAAATGGAATTTTTTAAAAAATTCACCTATGACATTCCTGTCCAACATTCATGTCCAACCCTTTTTCTCAGCTCCTCTCTAAGGCCCAGCAATAAGGGTCTCAAGAGTTAACAGCGCATTTGACTGTACGTCACTGTTGCATTTTCCTCCTCCTACAGAAATGATCCACTGCACAGGAAAAAGTGCTGAGGAGTGAAATGTATTCTGCAGAGACTGACTGGCTAGAAAGCTGAGAAAGGCCCTATTTCTCCTACATCACAGGTCCAGCATATTTGATCACAGTTACTGAGTACTGAGTCACTTCTAAATTACTTTTCATCAGAAACAATCATCCCAAAACCTTGTATCTTTCTTCCTCATCTTTAAACCATTTTTCTTTTTTCTTTCTTTTCTTTTCTTTTTTTTTTTGTGTATGTGTGTTTTGTTTTGTTTTTGTCTTTTTAGGGCTGCACCCACGGCACATGCAGTTTCCCAGCCTAGGGGTCAAATCAGAGCTGCAGCCACTGGCCTACGCCACAGACACAGCAACGCGGGATCCAAACCACATCTGCGACCTACACCACAGCTCACGGCAATGCCAGATCCTTAACCCACTGAGCGAGGCCAGGGATCAAACCTGCATCCTCATGGATGCTAGTCAGGTTCGCTAACCCCCGAGCCATGAGGGGAACTCCTTTTATGTGTGTATGATCTTTAAACCATTTTTCAATTTCTCTACATTGCTCCTAAAATTTAGAAAACAAAACATATATACTAGCAACTTAAGCATATGGACTAATTCTTGAAAGGAAACAACACTCATAGAAACAGTACCCTTTCACTTGGTTAGAATTTTAAACAGACCATCCGTAATGACATATATTAAAACTCATATATTGAATATGGGATATTCAATATTAAGAATTTTCTCTCATATCTGTCAAGTGTAACCTACTTCAACATATCTATTTTGCCAGTGCTGAACTCAATGCTGTTAGTTAATAACTTTTTTTAATTGAATCTATAAAACTGTCTTTAAGTTCTAATTTTGTCTTCAAAATACTAGCAATACTAGCTGAGTATATTTTAGCCATAACTTCCATGTTGACTTTCTTCCAGTCTTTCAAGAAATATATATATATATGTGTGGTGTATATATATATATATACACACACATACACACACACACACATATATGTATATATATATATATATACTGTCCTCAAGAAGTTATCAATTTTAAAAGTAAGAACTCGAGATGCATTAAAAAGGTCCAAATACCTCACAGAGCAGCACTATTTACAATAGCCAAGATATAGAAGCAACCTAAATGTCCATCAACAGAGGAGTGGATAAAGAAGATGTGGTATATACATACAAGGGAATATTACTCAGACATAAGGGAGAATGAAATAATCCAATTTGCAGCAACATGGATGGACCTAGAAACTATTATACTAACTGCAGTTAGACAGCGAAAGACAAACATCACATGATATCACATATTAGTGGAATCTAAAAAAAAGAAAGGATACAAATTAACTTAACAGAAACAGACTCACAGACTTTGAAAAACTTAAGGTTACCAAAGGGGACAGGTGGTAAGGAAGAGAGATGGACTGGGGGCTTTGGATTGGCATGTACACACTGTGGTATATGGAATGAGGACCTGCTATATAGCACAGAGAACTCTACACAGTATTCTGTGATAATCTATGTGGGAAAAGATTCTGAGAGAGAATGGGTATGTGTATGTGTATGACTGGGTCACTTTATTGTACAGAAGAAATTATTACAGCCTTGTAAATTATTAACTACACTTCAATAAAACTTAAGTAGCCCTCCCCCCCAAAAAAAATGAAATGGGGAATGAGCTCACTAAATAAATCATAAGGAAGAATTAAAGAAGCTGACAGATACTTTGGAGGCTTGTTAAAAAAAAAAAAACTGGACTGTCATTACTAAAATTGACTTAAATTAATGGTATACTTTAGAACCTACTTTAGAACATTTCCTTAAAGTCAATTTGATTATCAGCTCAAAATATTGCATTTCAATATATTTTGTTCTATTTCCGAATGCAAAAAGAAAGTCATAAGAAAAGATATTTTTTAAAGAGAATAAAGTTGGGAAAGTCTTAAAGGACAATTTGAGGAGTAATAATTACCTTTAAATAATGAAAATAAGTCACAGTTTTTTTTTACTTTTCTACATTTTCCATAGTTTTCCTTAATTTTATGTATTATTTTCATATTGAAAAATACATGATAAACTTTTGAAACTTATCTTGTAAATATTTCCATGACTTAAAGTGGAAGCTTTCAGAAGGACATTAAGCTGCTGGCCTCTTTTCTTATAACCTTTGGATAAACGAGATGTTCATTTACAGCACTGGATCAATGGGATAGGCTAGGTTAGGGAGAGGGACAAAGAGTAATTTATAATAAATGACATTGCAGCTATAAAGGGGAAAAAAAGAGTTGCACATAACATAAAGAACTATTGGGGTGATGGGAGGGCATTAGAGATAAAGTTACCGATTCTTGAACACCACTATAACTGGACCCAAACATGAATACCATTCAACCTATGGTTCTTTTGTGACAGGTGCCATATCATATTTGAGATTATATCATATCACATCATATATGGTTACCTTATATGCTGTTAAGACACTTAGCAAACAATCTCTGAAAGCATTTCAGGAGTTCCTGCTGTGGTGCAGTGGTTAAGAATCTGACTGCAGTGGTTTGAGTTCCTGTGGAGGCATAGGTTTGTGAAGTATAACTATTTTTGAAACCATAACAAAGAAAAAATGTATATTGTCACTGGCACACTATCTTTTTAAAATACTTCAGAATTTATACATTGCACAAAATTAGGCATTAACCTCTCTAAATGACTGGAAACTTTTAGTCTTTAGCAAATATTTACAAATAGATTTCAACAGCAAAAATTCTTAACTTCAACAGTGTTTCCTGGAGTTCCCTGCTGGAGCAGCAGGTTAAGGATCCAGTATTGTCACTGTGGTGCCATGGGCTTGATCCCTGTCCCAGCAACTTCCACATGCTACGGGCACAGCCACAAAAAAAAAAAAGCAGTTTCCTGAAAGAAATGAGTCTAGACAAATGTCATTTATTTGTTTACTCTAACTGCCATTAGAAAGAAGGGAAATAACACAATCTGTGGGCTTCAGACTCATTTCTTTATCATCTTAATCATCTTCTCAAATAATAATAATAATAATAACAATAATAATAATAATAATAATATAAGTGAGAAATTAGGTTAACACTATGCAAAATTGCCACTTTTGTTAAGTTAAAACGTTTCAACATTGGAATTTTTATGCAGCTCCATTTAATAATATAACTCTCAATTTAAAATTGAGGAAGGTAAGGCTTTGAAAATTTTAATAAATTACTAAAAGACAGTGATTAAGAAGTCAAGTCAATATTTCAACTTAGGTCAGTTTATCTACAAAATCATGTTCCTTTCACTATACATTGTTGCCACTGATACTCCGAAAATTTCAGATATTACCATATTTGAAATTTAAATTAATAGCTGCTCCATGCTTAGGAAAAGGCAAAAGCAGATACTTAGTTTTAACATGTATTAGAATGAATGTCATATGAAAATTTAGCAAGTTAAATTTCATATATGTAAAATCTGTGGATTGAACAAGCGTATTTTCTTCTTTAAGCATGACACACTCAAGCTTTAAAACCAGTACAAGTCTAACACTAGTTTTCTTCAGGCAAACTAAAATAAAGGAAACCTTGTAGATCCATTGATCCAGAAAACTAAACTCTTCCAAGATTTTAATTGAACTCATTTTTTTCACTCTCTTGCATTAAAAAAAAAAAAAGTGTACATGAGCAAAATAGCTTTACAGCTCAATGATGGTTTCTACATAGTCCAAACCAAGGCCCAACCCCCAGAAAAGTTCTATTGTAGGTAACAAATGCCATTTCTCAAGTGGGAGAAGAACTTTTATACTGAAGCTCTACATTCTTGTGGTTTAATATGCGTCATTTTTTTTCCAGTTGGAATCCATTAGTATAGACCACTGATGATATTTGCTTGGTTTTCCCTTTAGATATTCTGAGTTACGGAAGGAAAAAGGAAAAGAAAAGAAAAATGTATCTTCACCTTTGTTTGCATAACCCTAAGCACTTTACAAATGTGCTTTGGGGCCCATGCTTTCCCAACCTCAAAAAAAGAATTAACAAAGCTCAAAGGCCCAAAGTAACTGATCAAAAGTAACTTGGCCAAGAAAAATCAGTGACAGATAAAAACATTCTCATCACCCTATCTCACCAGTATTTTCTATAGACAGTTCTTATTTTCTTGCTCCACAACTGTCTCTTCTTAGGGCATCCTTGAAACTCATGATCCCATGAGAGGTGGGGTGACAGAGTCCACTCAGGATAAAATGTAAACAAAGTTGTTTGGATCACTACCAGTTCAGATCCTCCCAATGGACTGGAGCGTTCTAAGATTATATTAAAGAAAATTACTTGAAATTGGAAATAAGCTATTTGATAACACTATCAAGGAAAAAGGACTATCATTACAAAGACATTTGCCATAGATCGTTCTTCAAGTGTCTCTTAGTATTGCTGTACACATTTTTAACAGCAGGAACTTATGACACTATTTTAAGTAACTTTCTAGTTAATCAACTTACTGCTCTGTTTTGGGTTTTTCATCTGTTTTTATTTTTTATTAAAGTGCAGTTGATTTATAATGTTGTGCCAATTTCTGCTATATAGCAAAGTGACACAGTTATACATATATACTCTTTTTTTATATTATTTTCCATCATGGTCTATCCCAGGAGACTGGATATAGTTCTCTGCACTACACAGTAGGACCTCATTGCTTATCCATTCTAAATGTAATAGTTTGCATCTACTACAAAGATGTTTGTAGACACCATGTTTGTCTGTTTGAAGACACCAAACTACCAGTCGATCCCACCCCCTCCCACCTCCCCCCTGGCAACCACAAGTCTGTTCCCTATGTCTGTGAATCTGTTTCTGTTTTGTAGATAGATTCATTTGTGCCCTATTTTAGATTCCACATATAAATGATAGCATATGGTATTTGTCTTTTTCTTTCTGACTTACTTCACTTGGTATAATAATCTCTAGTTGCATCCATGTTGCTGCAAATAGCATTATTTCATTCTTTTTACATACCCTTTTTTTTTTTTACAATCTCAGATATATAAGATGCTTTCACTTTGTGTACATCACTTATCTCTTCTTGTCTTAAATTATATAAGACCTCCGATATTCTTGATATGCATCTGGAGACCTTTAAAATTTTCCAAATCCATGAAAATCATCAAAGCATGCAAACTTTCCCTACAAAATATGTATCAGATTCATTTATCCATATATAGAAGTGATTATCAAATTCAGTTTTCCAATTTCTAAAAATGTAAACAAATTCTACTGATCATGAACACTCCACCTTCTCCTTAATCTATTTTTTCTTTAGTCCCATTGCCAGAACTGAAAAGAAACTATATTTTACAAGACTATTTATTACACCGACTTTTATCACATCACAAAGTTGCATTAAGACATGGATACTTAAGAAGTGAGGTAAGCTCACTTCTCATCTAGGTAATTTACTCTTACACTGAAGTCTCACTCTTAGTTCATGCCTTGGAAATGATGAATTACAACATGTCACAGCCCTTCAAGATCCCACTTCAATAATCAACACTGTGAATGTAAAGCATATTAGACACCATGAGCCATTTGCCACTTTTCTGTCACTAAGATGAAATCTCATTTCTTTGTCCAAACTGTTCTTTACATTCCCAAAGGAGCTCTGTTAGGGAACCAATGGGTGAGCATTAAAAACAGGGAGAACTGAATAAGAGATAAAAGTAACATGAAACAATAATCATGATTTTTTACATCTGTGATGCTTTCAATTCTTCAAAGTAGTTCCCTATCTGTTAAGTCATACCTAATCCTCAGCACAACACTCTGAGATAAGCAGGACTGTCTCATCCTGTTTTAATGAGAGCACAGAATATTTAAGTGAATTGTTATATATGAATAAGAAGGATGAGAGAAGAGGGAAGGAAGGAGGAAAGCTGGCATTTTTGAAACTTTTATTACATAATAAGTTTTGTGTGAGCTACTTTAATCCATGAGCAAGTTATTTATAATTTCTGTGCTTTAGCTTCCTCTTATGTAATATAACCCACCTTACAGATTAGTCACGACTCTCACTTGAATGTAATTTAACATGCCTGGCCAACAAAGAACATTTCAATGAATGTTGGCTCTAGCTGTTATTACTATTAATTCTTCTAATTTTCTTTAAGGTTCATGGTAATCTTGTGAGATAGGTATTATTTCCCTTGTTTATCTGTTGAAGACACCAAGGTTCAATGAAGATTAGTAAAACCTTTTTTTGAATTATATGTGTTCTACCTCAAGCTGAAATTCCACTCTGCAGTCATAACCAAGTTGCTACAAACCTTGTGCCAATTACAAATAGCAGTGGATAGGCTTCCTTTGTCCAGAAGGACAAGAGTGGGGGCAGCCAGAGGTCAACCAGAGGAAAGGAAAAGTCTCTGCCCTAACGCCATCTGCCACATGCTCAGTAAATTCCTTTCATTTTCATATTTCTCTGAATCCCTTTTAATATTTTTGTTGATAAACAAATAATTTATGACTAGCTAGTACTATTAATGCTAAATAATATTACTTAATATTTACAATAATATATACCTTTGCTAAGCACATATGCACCAAGTGCTAAGCATTTCACTTGTATTTTCTCATGTAATCTTCACAACTAACCTAAGAGGAAGGTTTAAGCCTGTCTTTTTTTTTTTTTTTTTTTTTTTTGCTTTTTAGGGCCGCACATGCGGCATATGGAAGTTCACAGGCTCGGGGGTCGAATTAGAGTTACAGCTACCGGCCTACTCCACAGCCACAGCAATGTGGGATCCAAGCCACATCTGAGACCTCCACCCCAGCTCATGGCAATTCTGGATCCTTAACCCACTTAGCGAGGCCAAGGACTGAATCTATGTCCTCATGGATACTGGTCGGGTTCCTTACCACTAAGCCACAACGGGAACTTCCTAAACCTCACTTTATGGATGAATTAAACTCAGACTCAGAGAAGTAATTTGCCAAAATCACGAAGGGAGATAAAAGCCTGAGCCAGGATTCAAACTCATATCCATGTAGCTCCAAAGCTTATGATCTTGTCAATAAGGAATTAGGGATGATTAATATTCCTCCCCAGAACTACCTGAGCACTTTTAAAATAAATTTTGTGATCAACACAATGTTTATTACCATGATGAACTGGAAACACTAACTAGACTTGGAAGACCTGTAGTCCATATTCAACTTTGCACCAAGTCCATAAAGAAGGCATTTCCCTATAACATACTAAAGATACATACAAGGTCCATTCCCTCAGGCTGTGTTCTTCCCCAGGAGAAAGCATAGCACCTCTAAAACTGTGAGGAAATAAATTTCTGTTATTGAAGCCACTCAGTCTCAGTGGTCCTTTGTTATAGAAGCCCAAGCAAATGAATGCAGTGAAACCAGTTAGGACGAGGTGTACAAGTCTGCTCCAGGTTTAAGAATAATCTATAATCTATATTTTTACACTTCCTTATAGATACAAAAACACAAACATACATGTAAAGTCTTACCTAGAGCTCCTGTGGTGGGATACATAAGAACTTTGGGTAAGAGTAGAAAATTCCACGTTGTAACCCTATGTGTGTCAGAACCTCTCTGGAGGAGCAGTGTGACTGAAAGCGTGATCTTTGAGACAACGGTGGGGCTCTCCAGTTGTTAGCTGTGTGACCTGGGGAAAGTTACCTAAACACTTGGAATCTGTTTCTCAGTTCTGTAGAAAGGGATGATCTTATCATCCAGGGTTAGTATAAGGATTAATGAAGTATGTTAGGATTAAATGAAATTATAAAAGAGCAAAGAATGAAGTGTCTGGTCCATGACATGTGATTAATAAATGGTAATGGTTGTTATTAGGTTGAGTCACGCGCAGTGGCTGATATTTGATTATTTTCATTCTATCAAAATGGTAATTCCATACAGTTCAGCGTAATACTAACCTTGCCTAGAGGCAGAAGAGCCCGATGGTTAAGAACACAACTTCTAGGGAGTTCCCGTTATGCCGCAATGGAAATGAACCCAACTAGTATCCATGAAGATTCGGGTTCAATCCCTGGCCTCACTCAGTGGGTTAAGGACCCGACATTGCCATGAGCTGTAGTGTAGGTAGCAGATGTGGCTCAGATCCCACATTGCTGTTGTGGCTATGGCTGGGGTAAGCCAGCAGCTGCAGATCCAATTCAACCCCTAGCCTGGGAACTTCCATATGCCACAGATGCAGCCCTAAAAAGCAGGGGGAAAAAAAAGAGTACAACTTCTAGAATCAGGATTTTTTGGGCTAAGATCTGCCTCTGTCACTCACTGGCAAGTGACAGAACTCTAACTCACTGTCTTAGCTGCAAAATTAAGAATTAAAAATATCTATTCCATAGGATGGTTGAAGAGATTAAATAAATTAATCTAAGCAAAACTCTTAGATTAACACCTGGTACTTAGTCCTCAATGAATATAATCTGCTATTGATAGTATTAATAATGAAATGAAGGACGTAGATTTGAAAATCTCTAACATTAATCCCAACTTCCAGTTCCACACTTTTTTGGATGGTATTGATAAGAGAATTAATTATACAGTGGGCATTTGGCTATACATAGCGAAGAGGTTAAACGTTGTGCTAAAATTCATCCAAACATCATGGATCAGAAAAAATTTAAATAAAGGCAACTAAAATAAAAGCAAGTCTCATAAATCCTGAACAATTTTTCTGAAACAAGTCTAAAACAATCTTTGTGTGGAAATAAATGTTATCTAGGGTGTAAATATTTTTCCATAACTTCTTAAATTGCTAATGTTTTTAAAGAGCATTCATTTACACAAGATAAAGAGCTTACGGAGCAGTCTACAGAGAATGAGGTTTAATGTGTCTTGCACATATCTATATACTTGTCCATTACAACAGGCTGAATATTGGACTGAGAGGACCAATGGGCCAGGGTAGTGACCAAGCAACTGAGTGGGGGATAATGAGCAAATCACTTCAACCTCACTTTTCTATTTGGGAAAATGAGGAAGAAATCTAAATAAAGATATCAAAGCTCTCTTTCAAGTCTAAAATTCTCAGTCTCTATGGTAAATAAATTAAATATATAACAACTGCATCAATATAATGTAACCCACTTCACCTGTCAAACAGGAAGTAAATTGTTTTCAATTAGCAGAATGTTAAGAATAAACACAAACAAAAACCAACTTAGATAAAAGTATCCTCTGAATCAAAACCACAATATTCCTTGCAGTAAAAGGAAAGAGTTAATGATCAAGCCTTTTCTGAAACTGACAGGAGGCAAATAGTCCTTTCTCAGCAGAATTAAAGCTGCCTAGACCAGCTATAAAACCAATGCTGATTTAAAATCCCAGGTTCATTTGTCCTGAGACTCCAATCTCCGACCTTAAGAAACTCACATGACATCAAATTTCAGTCTCTGAAAAATGTTAATTATGATACAACTTGTAGGATTCTTGAGAGGGTAACTGTTAATGTTTTTAAATCACTTAAAGGATAATGATTGACCAAAGAAAGATCATCATTGTAAGATTAGGAAAAAAAACCTCAATGTTCAAAACATTTTTCCAGTCAACATAGGTATCTCAGTAAAAGTTTAAAACAAGAAAAAAAGATCTTCATGACCATGCAGCAGATCTAAAATAATAATTGTGAGACAAAGCGAAAAAAGTTAAATTCTCATCATGGCACCATGAGAAAAACTAGGTTGAAACGGAATGATCCATATACAAATGTTAGCTTTGGGGAAAAATGTATAAAACCAAGACACACTGAATCTGGTATCAGAAAGTGCTTTCTCTTCTCAAATTAAAATGTTTACATCAATTAAATTATATATTTTAATTATTAAAAATGTCAGAAATAGATAAACATAAATATAAAGGCTATGTAGAAGGAATCTTTTAAAAAATTTAGGAAACTAAATTTCTCAGCCTTGTTCACAACACATTAGTACTTTCCATCAATGTACAAAATACATTTTCCGTTCCTTGAAAATAAATAAATCAAAAACAGATTTCATCTTAAGTGGAGTCCTTTATTTAAAAGAGTCTTTTAAAAGTATTAAGTGGAGTCCTTTATTTAAAAGAGCATTATGAGAAGGTGAAGAAAGTTATTGTTTGGTTTGTTTGGGTGTTTGTTTTGGCTTTCCTCAAACGACTTTTTTCCTCTTAGCTAATTTTAAGATTCCAGTATTCACAGCATGTCATAATTAAACATCTCCTAGAAAGTGCACAGTCTGATAAGCCCATTAACTCAGGCATAAACCAGCCGTGACCATGTTGCCTCCAGGTCTGGGTCAGACCAGTCTGGGTAAAAACAGTTATGATGAAAACTCCTACCAAGACACATTAAATCCCAACATTATTTCATCTTCTATCATTTAAGATCTTTTCCTGATCAGTTCTTAGGTAATTTTTCAACCCTTAATTTGGTCTGAGAACAGTCATGTAGCCTACTAGTAAATCAAAAGAGAATTAAATACTTTTACCTTCATTCTCAAAGGCTCCCACCTCCAGGAAGCTCAGACTAGGGAGAAGTCAGAGATATTTTTATAGTTACTTACCAATAACTACAGCCTGCAACTTCCCATCCAATACTAACTCCCGCTCATGAGAAAGGTGAGCAAAAGGACTAGACATATCCTGATGTCTTTTTATTGGGCTGAATGGTGGCTAGTTGTTTGTTTTATAGCAAAATATTGATGGCATTTGGCCACAAAGGTAGGAATATCTCCTCCCACAGCCAACTATCCAAAATGGTAGCCACTAGCCACACATGCCTACCAACCATGTGAAATGTGTCTAGGGCCAATAAGGAATTGAATTTTTAGGTTTATTAATCCTATTAATTCAAATATAAAATCTGATACTCATTTGTGTTACTGAAAACCTTTAAACATGTTTGGAACAACTTGGGTTTGTGAATCCACTTTTTCATCTGTAAAATTGTATGCAATTTAAACACAGGTCAAGTGTTTCTGATGAAAATTTAGTGACTGAATTTTGATGTACATAAGTAAAAACATATATTGTCTTTCAAAAAGTAGGCAAAAATAATGTAAAATATATCATTCATTTTTTAAAAATACTGACCCTATGTTGAATGCATCAATTGATTATAAAACTTTGGATATATTATTTTAAATAAAATATAACATAAACAAGAGTTACAATATATTGCAAGAGTTAATGCTACCAGCTTCTTTTTACTTTTAAAAGTACTACTGAAAAACTTTAAATTACATATGACTCACATTATATATCTATTTGGCAGCACTGACTAGAGGGAAACACGAATCGGTGACATAAGTATCTAAGATGGGCCAGTGAAGGGGTTTGGAAAATATGTGTAATATGAGGGAAAAGCTAAAAGCCAGACAGCACCGCATTCAAATCCTAACTCTGACACTGACTAGCCAAAGGGACTCAAACAAAACATTCAGATTCCTGAGCCTATATCTCCCCCTGTGCAAATGGGAAGAATAATTTCCTAGCTTAAACAAAATATTTGTAAAGTGACTAGTATATCATCAATATAAACAGCTGAATAAATCACTTTTCAATAGAAAGCAGAGATTTCAGGCTACTACAAAGAATTTATTGCTTCCCAATGTCTATGTCTTCCTACAATTAAGCTGTATCCCATGGACCCTTTCTTCCAATAAAACTAGTCCAACTTTACTATCACCTTACATTTTACAGATGAATAAAAGCAACCTTAGACTAAATGCTATTATCAAAATGTTCCACAAATGAAGTACTGCTTCCATTTATGTTTTAAAACAGCAGCAATCAAATTTATTCCCAGAAATACCATCATGATTTTTATGAACTTAAAATTCACCTAAAAGAGACTTACAATATCAGAATACCTATGCCTTTTGCCTTTTCAGAATTTCTACAGTTCTATCATGGTGGGATCATGTACTTGTGAGTGTTTGGTAGAGTCTAAGAAAAACTGCTCCAAAGCATTAAGTTTATAATATACAGTTATTAAACATGTAAAATGTGGGAGCCAGCAATATTTCCTTTAAAATTACTTATCTCGGAGTTCCCGTTGTGGCTCAGTGGTTAACGAATCCGACTAGGAACCACGAGGTTGCGGGTTCGATCCCTGGCCTTGCTCAGTGGGTTAAGGATCCGGGGTTGCCGTGAGCTGTGGTGAAGGTTGCAGACGCAGCTCAGATCCCGCGTTGCTGTGGCTGTGGAGAAGGCCAGCAGCTACAGCTCCTGTTAGACCCCTATCCTGGGAACCTCCATATGTTGCGGGTGAGGCCCTAGATAAGGCAAAAAAAAAAAAAAAGACAAAAAACAAAAAAAAGAAAAAATAATAAAATTACTTATCTCATCATTATACTGTATTTCTTTGCAAATTGAAAAATGCCTAAAAATTCTTATACTATGATATAATACCACAATCATCAAAAGATTAGAAAAAATAAGGCTAGGACAAATAAAATTAAATGCTCCTTCATTACGCAAAGAATCAAACTATAACTAGAGTTCTTTTTCACTAAAAGGATAGGTAGTATCTATTCCAAATGGTGCTGATAAATTAATGGCTAGAAAATTCATATGGGCGATTACTAAAAAGTAAGAAGTTTGGAAGTCATCTTCTTTTGTCATGATGCCGAGAATGAAAACCACTCCTTTCCACAGTGACTGTTCATAAAATGTTGACTCCTGACTAGATGAGATATGGGTCAGCCCACTGTGATCATTCTTGTTTCCATGAAAACTAATTTACAATGATCTTTCTGTTCTTCAGCCTATCTTTTGCACTTTTTACTCATCGTTTTCCATTAAGTTCTTTTATCATTTTTGTCTTCATTCATCTGATCAATATTTATTGAGCCACTACTATGTGACAGCTATTCTGTAAGCCTCCCCCTTGAGAATTACAAGCCTGTCATATTATTCAAACAAAACTGCTTAAGGTGGGATGAGGTAGAGGGAGGTAGAACATTTAACTATTTTAATTAGTTGGATTGTGCGTGTCTGTGTGTCTGTGTGTCTGTCTGTGCACGTGTACTCTTCTTCATATCTGACTTGCCACCAATATAAATTTGAAGTTGTTACACAGCAACCAAACTCACAAAAATTAACCTGCTGGTTTCCAATATAATTTTTAAATATTTTAGCTTATACTATGTTACAGAACTATAATGCAAAGTTCAATTATGGCTTTCCAAATTGTCTAGTGTTAGACTTGATATTATTACAAATATGTCCTGATTATGATTTACCATTTTTGAAGGCAAAATTTACTATCATAACTCTCAAGAGTTTCCTCTAAGTTGTTCATCAAGTTATATAATAGGTCAGATGTATCTGTCACTGAAAAACCTCGTGTTTGCTAATTAACACTGAAGGGGAAATTTCTAGGAAACTAATTAACGTGAGACCAAGGTCTATACCTTCATGTGTTTCTTAGAGAAAAATTTTTCTTAACTTGTTTGTTGAATTATAAGTATTTACTTGCTGGATTTTTCTATTAGATTGTAAGCAACTAGAGGGCAAGGGTGAGGTGTTACTCTCTACGTGCCCCTTGGAACAGTAAAGGTTTCCTGAGTTTTCTGGATGGTTGGATGGAAGGCTGGTTGGATGAAAGCAAGAAATGTTCAGATTTAAGAATTAACAAAGTGACTTTAATCTTTGAGATTATTTTTGTGAATCAATTAGTTGAAAATATAGATGTTGGGTGATTATGGCGCATCAATGTACCCAATATATCGCTCTGGTGGGGGATGTCGATAATGGGAGGGGCTATGCACGTGTGGGGAGTGGAGGACTTACAGGAAATTTCTGTGCCTTCAAATTTAACCGTGAACTTTAAACAACACTGAAAAAAATAATTATTTAAAAAAAAGTGTTAAACTTTAAAAAGTCAACTGTATGAACAAGAGATAATGAAGATAGTACTTTACTGTGTAAAATAAAATTAAAATTAGTTAATTCAGCCTCAGTTTACTGTAATCTTTACATGTGCCAAGCACTACTGTAGGAGCTGAGGGTTCAAAGATAAATGAAATCTATAACTCTGAAGTGGGAAATGCAAGGCTTCTGAACTCACTGAATTCATCTAAACTAATCATAATTTTTAAAAGTCATTAAACCATGAAAAAGAAAGCCATGCTTCTCCTATTTAGAACACATTTATTCCCCCAAAGAAAAGGAATGACAAAGTCTGCTTTTTTCAGATGCAATAAGATTTTTCAATATGTTTCATACTTTTTACCTGCTGCTTAGAAAAAGCTAACTCCTTATACAAAGTAAGACGTCCTCAGTGCCATTGCCTTTTGTTTCGGAGTCAAGTAGGAAAGAGATGGACAGGAAGAATGAGCACAGAAACATCACGGAATAGAGCAAAAAAAAATATCAACAGGAGGTAAATCAGAGCAAAGTTTTGCACAATATCATTCTCCTATTAGACCAGAACACTAGAACCATAATCTGCCACTAACTTTGGGCAAGCAGCCGAGAAATGTCCAGAAATGAATAACTGCCTTAGACACGTACTTTGTGAGAACTGACATTAAAAGGTAACTGTGCAGAAATCCTCTGGCCAAGCTTATGGGCAGGCTGAGGTCTTGATGAGTGAAAACTGAAAGCCTGTCATGGTAGCGGTTCCGGAGTGAAGGAGATCCTTCGGGGCACTCTGCAGCTAGTGAGGAGTAGCACCTTTTCTCAGGCGCTACTAGCCTAGCCTGGCAGTTCACTTTAGGAGATATGTTATCTTTGGTTCTTAAGAGAGTCAATCATTCCAACTTGGACCAATGGAAATGATAAATCATGAAACCTTGACCACTTCAGAGAATAACAACTGTTTCTGAAGGGAAGGACCCAATGTTTCCTTAATGAATGGAAAAACTAACCAAGTCTTGTAGCAACTGTCTGCCCGCATTAAACCCACTCCAGCAGGTCAACCAAGTCTCACTTACCCCCAGCATCTGGTGGAGGTAGTGATATTCTGGCCCTCGGTTATACAGCAGGAAGGTTTTCCAGAAAAGCAGGACATTCAGCGAGAGCCAGATAACCTAAATTACAGGAAAGGAGAGAGAAAGCGAAAATTAAAAATAAACGTTACCTGATGAATGGAAACCTCAAGGACATTCTTTGGCCACAATACTTTCAAAGGAACCTCAACTAGTAATTGCAGAAAGTATTCTCAATTGGTCAGCAAACTGAAAATTACTCAGAGGAAAACCTATCTGACCTCACTCAGCCCCTGCACACCTGCATTTGGAATGCAGACAAGTTTCCTAAAGATCGCAGAAAACCCCTGCAGGACAAAATGAGATGCCATCACCATGTCCCAAGCGCTGTACGTTGTTCAACTTTAAACTTATCAATTGCGTGAACAACAGATAATGAGAAATAATAGCACTCTGCTGTAAAAAAAAAAACCGAATCCCACAGAAGAAATGTGGGAAAAGAGCAAAGGAGAGAAGGATGTTTAAAGGGTTAAGAAGAAAGCTCGGTTCACTAACAGGGCTCTCTTCTCCCTTCCTTCACATCCGCTCTCTCATCAAAGTGTAAGAAAGTTCCCAAGCATTAGGAGGAAGCGAGGAACGGGATGGTTGTTATCTCCAGGTGTTCCCAGCAGAAAGTTTTGTTAGTTGAGAAGGTCTGCGTGAGAGGCAAAACTTCCAGCTTCCCACCCGCTCAGAGAATGAATCAAACTCGCTG